>KZ678607.1:0-42415 GCA_003019895.1 Coniella lustricola
AAAAAAAAAAAAAAAAAAAAAAAAAAAAAAAAAAAAAAAAAAAAAAAAAAAAAAAAAAAAAAAAAAAAAAAAAAAAAAAAAAAAAAAAAAAAACCTCTGCTGCAAGTTACCGGTGGCACATATTGGCATTGGATTGACCTTGACAATCACCGACACAAGGGCCCCCTGGCTGTCTTGGCATCGTTCAACCTTCGGGTCAAGCATCGGGAGACCCTGAAAAAGAGAAAAAGAAAGGATATACCATGGTAAAAGACAAGAGATACACAAGAGTACCGGCTGGGGTCTGCACGCTTCTGTGATGGGATCTGCGAGTGCAGGGAGCCAGCTGGCTCCCGTCACAGATTCTCGGGTTTTATACCATGTGCTAGTCTAGTCTCTTGAGCCAGGGCTTCGTCCTCAACGACCAGGCCAGACTCGGTTCCACCTGTTCTGTAAGTACTTTTACATGACATCACGTTGGGAGCAAGAGACAAGATAAACGAACGAAGCTTGACAAGTCCACGTAGAGTGGAACGCTCGCTGATGGTGTTTGTGCGAGATGGTGAGAGAAATGGTCCGAGGGCCCCATCTTCGGGGTGGATGGGCCAACGGTTCATGTTCTGCGAGGTGACGGAAACCAAAAGCCACGGACAAATCGACCGACTGATCTATACAACCACAACCACATGATGGAGACTGAGGCAAAGTCCATACACAGTCATTGAACAGGCGATAGACGGCCGAGTATCTCACGCATGATGGCAAAACAATCAGTCCAGTCGAATCATCTCACCACTCTTTCCCTCCTTGGCCTCCTTCGGTAAATCAAAAACTCTCCTCCTTCTTCATTGACCCGTGGGTCTCTCAACCATCCGATCCCCCAATTCTCCTCTCATGACCCACTGCTTTTTCTTTTTCTCCGTTCGCTATCTCTCTCTCCTTGCATTTCTGTGTAGGAAATACATATATACTTATGCATATCATACCATAACGTGTGTGTGGGGGGGGAGGGGCCCTTGTTCGGCATTTATGGTATCAAGCCACCAACACCAATCTGTCTTAGACTCCCTTTGACTTTCTCCTCACACAACCCCTACCCTACCGGGCTTGAAGATGAGCGACGCGCGCGGGTAGTGCGACTCCAGATCCAGTGGACAACTGTCAATGAATGGGCGTTAGTCGATTTCCCTTCCCTCCTTTCCCCCCCTCCCGTCCTCACAGTAGCCGTAGCCCTGTTGGCTCTTTTGGGATGAACCGTCCCTGCTTTCTTTTGCTTCACGGTGTTTTCACCTACTTGCACAGCTTCCCTACCTACCAATGTATCTTTCTTCTGATGTGGTGTTCTGGGTCTCTTCCGCCCTCCTTGGCTCATGTCTGCTTGGCAGGAATCCGGACAACGCCCATGTGCGGACGTACGTACTGTACGTACCTCAGACCATCCACCAGTGGCCTTCCAAACTGTTCTAGTCGTCTTTGGGCAAGTGGTTGCTCGGGCTTCCAGATGGTGCATGGGTGCGGTCTGTTTCGTGCTCGCTTCGTCAGCCGCAGGTCGTGTCTGTATCTACTTATAGTAAAGGGAGACGACGCCGTATACGTGATGATACATGCCGGCGTCAAGTGTGCAGCGGCGAAGCCGAAGATCTGTGGCCTTGAACGCGTAAGTGCCAGCTGGGCGGGCTTGAATTGGGGGTAATGAGGCCAACAATCAAGAAGTTCTGAGCCTAGGATGTTTCTGTTTCATTTCCACACGAATCGGGGACAATCAAAATGGAGAATTCTTCGGAAACTGATATCACGGTTACCATGCAATGTTGGGCTTTGGATGGATGAGATATACTCCAATTATAGCTATTGATATTACATGTAGTGAGTACGAGACTGTATCATAGATCAAAGCACGAATCTGAGGCTTAATTCCAACAAGTAAGATCTAGCTTGTGGCACGAGCAATATGAGCCAGCATCATGGAACCAAGGCTCAGTGTCCCTTCAGAGCAGCGAGTAACAGCCAGACGGAAGAACCAGAAGTGGCGTCTAGACTCGGGCACAGGCATGTTTGTTGATATCCACTTGATGTCCAAATCCGTCTCCCGTGCTTCCTTCATACGATTCAGACCTCTTGTGACGGTCAGATTGTAGCGACGTTGAGCCGCAATCTACTGTCACTATGCCATTCACACCAGAGAAGCTGGTTGCATCCAGGCAACAGCACTCAACGATAACGACACCAAGTTTCCATGTGATGCATTTGAAAACTAGTTCAAAAGAGAAAGACACAGCCCAGTTCCAGCCTGATAAGGTCCACATCTGCTTGTATGCACTTTGTCCGCCTTATTTCCCTCCGTGTTGGGCGAGGCTGATGGGAGCAGCTCTGGCAATTTGCCCACATACTCTGACCGATGGCTTGGCTAGGCGAAGCGGCAGACGCAGGATTTAAAGCCGCTTGATCAATCCTTCCGATCGATATCTGGAGTCTGATGATCGGCTGCCTGACTACTGACTTACAACGAGCATTCGACATGTGGTCGTTAACAAAGTATGTGCCTGTAGGTCGATCATTGCCTTGGAGGACCGTGGATAATTACACGACTGGTGTTTACCGAGATCCCTCGCGTCCATTTTCGGAATTGGCCACTTGAACTCACACTCCATACCGATGAACGATGATGAGCAACCGTGAGTATCAACAAGTTACACACTCTGAATGCGCATCTCCGAACAGAAGTTGAGCTCGGGTTCCCTCTGCGCATAGTCTGAGCCGTCATTTTCAATCTAAGGCTTGGAGATCCATCCATTCATGTGGATCGATAGACCCACGAGGGTCTTCCAGTTGCATGAATGTGTCTGATTCGGGTATAAAATATCACTTGACCACCACGATGCATGCAAGAACTCTCAGTTATGTCATACAACCAGACGCATCTTCCAACGGCATTTGCTACATATGCGGCGTCTATACGTATGTAGATAGAGAGACGGAATCAGGCAATGAATACAGACTTGATCGATGTTTCGATGCCAGTGCAAGATGATAAGCCGGAGCCCGACCGGCGGAGAGTGCGAAGGAAGAAAAGAAAGAAAAAAGGGACTCATGTTGATGCAAGTAGGCGTCACAAATGAGGGCAAAATGCTTTCGTCCGTGGACGATGCAGTGCTTGTGCTTTGCCGGTGCATGCTATGCAATGACTTGCATCTCAGTGTTTGGAGCATGGGAATGGCAGTCATGTGGGGGAATTGGATTGCATTAGTATTGTCTTCTTTCAAACTCTGTGCTTATCTATCTCTTGAGGTAACGTCAATTTGGGGCGCTTCAGACAATGTCACAATCCAGTTGCTGACGGTATAGATTGAGACTAGTCTGGGAACTCAAGGGACTAGACAAGTGCAGTTTCACCAATGAGGGCTCTGAAAGTACCTGGGTGTGGAAGTGTGCGGTTTGTGTGGCTGTATGACTATCTGTCTGTGGAGCTTTTCAGTTGTACACACAATCGACAATAGTGTCGTGTCGAGGTCCAACCGCTGACACTGGAGACTGAATGATGGTTCGTTATCCAGGAAAGAATCGCTGTAGGTTCTCACTGTGTTTTCTCTTGCTTCAACTCAAAGTGCGCTCTCTTTGACGGGACTTTGTTTGACATTGCTGCACCCAGAGATGCGGATTGAGACATGAGCATGATGCTCGGTATGATACAAAGCACAACACATCTCCATCAGCAAATCGCAGATGTCCACACAGATATCCAGCGAGACATGATCGATCCTGTCTTCCTAGTCCTGCTCGAACCGACAAGCCAGGACGATTCAGGGTCACTGCCGTCCCCACGTGGATCAATGCCCCGGTGGCATGCACACACATTGTCAATATGGGCAATATTCAATGCTTGCTTGAGTCTCCAACTCTTTTCCTTGCTTGTGATCGTCTACCTCGCTTCAGCCTACGGACATCAGACCAGAAGACGGGAATGTTGGAGGAGTCGGAACCCCTCGGATACCACATGTGCACTCAACCAGGCTGTCAACAAGCTAGTTGACTATAGCAAACAGTCTGCCGGCTCTTGTTCTCGTGCACTCGGATAGATGATGTGATGGAAGACTGTTGATGCCTCATTTCAAGACGCCAAAAAAACCGGCTGTAACGTTCCAGGAGACTATGGACAAGATTGACCCATTGCACTTCCTGCCTCCTCGGTGTGATATCAGGCATCTCAGTAACACGCTGTTGGAACTTGAACAAATGGAGACAGGCTGTCTAATTATCCCAAGTATCGCATGCATCACACCCAAGTTGCAGTGGCAACGAATCCCAGCAAGACCGTGAGCACTTGAATCACGTGTGCCTTGCGTCGACCTGGCAGGACCTTCTGAAGCCAGACCAGATCTTCCCGAGGGGGCGAGGCCTCGCAATCGTGTGCTCGGCGTTTCCATGGCGTGCAGCGCTTGGCCACTTTGCTTTCTCCTCGAGAGCGAGAGTCTTCAAGCCACTCAATCGAGGGCGAGCATGAGATCTGCCTGCGGAGTGAGAGTCCGCTTGGACTTGCGTGGCCACTGGCCACTGGCCACTCGCATGTGTCATCGACCAAGACTCAAGGTGACCTTGTCTTGATATGATCTTTGTGCCATGGCGAGAACTTGGGGGTGCTGTGGTGCTGAACAGTTCAAGGTGGATGATGCCGGTGTGGGATGGCAAACAAACTCCCGACACGTCAGCAATCTACTCGAGCAGAACCAAGTGGAAGCGGTGCATATGAAGTTTGACTTAGTTGCTCTCGCTTCGTGGCCTGACGTTCGCTCCATCAGTCAGTAATCAATTCTTCACCAAGTCTCAGCATCACAACCTACTTTCACTGTGCAGCAGCAAGTTTCGCAACGTCAATCGCAACATCAAAGAGAGAAGTAAAACGCACAAATAACTCAACACGTCAGAATGACCAGAATAAGCAAGACAAACAGGAATACAAATGGTCCTCGATATAACCAATACCACAACAACAACGCCTCCCTCGTCATTTGCCTGCCGTCCGCGAAATAATCAAGTTTACCAGCGGGAAAAAAAAAAAAAAAAAAAAGGTCAACAACCAAGATCTTTTCCCTCTGCCTGACTTCTCGTCCTTTCGTCCTTCCTCTTTCCTCTTTCCTTCTTGATCCAGCCTTGTCGCCCAAAGAAGACGGTTTGATTGTGCATATCAAGGTCACCGTCGTTGACCAACAAAGTGCACAACCTTCCTCGCACGCCCCCACAGCCAGCACATGGCCCAGTGGGAACCAAGTATATAGATTAATAGGTATATAACACATACAAACTACGCATACATAAGATGTACTAGCATGTACCTCCTTTGCCCTCAGCTGCTCTGATCCAACGGCCAGGTCGACAGCCAGTCACAGCCGATAATCCCGATTCGACGTCGTGATATGCCCGCCTGCCTTTTGGATCCCCGAGGAATATCCACTTTCGTGACGACTGCCCTTGATGAGAAGAACAATAATAATGTGTGTACTAGCAAGGTTTACTATGTGCAAAAGATGTGCAAAAGTAGGTATATATACCTGACGGAGCAGCAAAAACATCCGCAAGCGCCTTGATTTAATTTGGACTTCTCTTTAGAGTTCTCCTCTTCACTATAATTACCACACAGCATGCTGGGTGTGCTGAACTTGCATCATCTCACCATCTCACGTACCCAATAAATAAAAGACTGGCATATACCGTGGAGACTTCAAGTAGAAGCAGAATGAGATTGATAGCCAACACGGCTCAGCACAGCACAGCACAGCACAGCACACTACAACAATATTGTACCTCACACTCAGATCACCAGGCCAAGTAGATGCATACTTTGTACATATCTACCCCATGATCAACTCTATCTACGCTTCCAACAACCACTCATCCCCTCCTTCACACCAACCCACCCATCCACCCCATCACTCTGGCACATACCATGTATTCACAGTCTCCACCCACTCACTCAATGACCGAGATCTCAGCACGGCAACTCAAGATATGCAATACAACATGCAATACAACCACACCATCTTTGCACGAGAATGTACCTCTCTGTCTCTTTTTTCTCTCTCTTGGTCTCTCTGCCAGACTCTCTACCTGCCTGCCTGCCTGTCTGCCTGCCTGTCTGCCCACTCCATACTCCGTATGCATCTCCCCTTCTTTCCGCGCGCCGCGGAATCTTCTATTCCTGCTTCTGCGTCTCTCAACCGCAAGGAAGTATGCATGGAAGCGGGAGGAAAACAGAGGACCAAGATACCTGGGTACCTACCTGGGTAAGGTCGTCCATCAAATCTGGCAACCAGACAGCCAGACCAGCAGCGAGAGAAAGGCTGAAACTGACAATGGGAGCAAAAGGAAAAGAAAACCCAACAGAAACAAGACTGTCATTACCCAGATCCGTGATGGCATCATGCACAGAGAGGAGAAAACGGACCAGTCGTCGTATGCGAAGCGAATGGAACAGAGCGAGTCGGCAGAGCGAGAAAGAGAACACACGAGAACGGCACATTCACATTCCCAAGTACTAACATCACACTAAGATCACCTCACTACTCCTATGCACAAATAACAGGGGGAAAAAAAAAGGAAAAAAAAAATAAGAACCTCATCCAGACCGGACAAGACATTCCCAAACTTGCCTGTATTATCAGCGCACAACACAAAGGAACAGAGTACTGTTATACACACCTGATCCGTCCCACAGTGTGGCATAGTACGGTACAAAATGCTGCTGCTGCTGCTGCTGCTGCTGCTTGTAGAGTGATATACACAATGCCCACTCAGGATTGATACGATGTAGACACAATCCTTCTACCAAGTCACTCACCCACACCAACAACACCTCTCACAACCTTTCACGACCACACGAGAAAGAGAGAGAGAGAGAGAGAGAGAGAGAGAGAGAGAGAGAGAGAGAGAGAGAGAGAGAGAGAGAGAGAACACAAGCGCCTGCATAGTATCCATCAGCCTTTCCCATCAATCAGTCTAGAACAATGCCGGTTGTCGGTGGTTCTCCACGCTATCAAAGACATTATTGCCAAGATCTTGATTGCGTGTATATATATATATATATATATCTGTACGCTTATATATAGTGTATACGTCGTACAGTCTCTGAGAAGAGAACTCACATCCAGTATTGTCGTGTCGCAGTGCATGTCTACCAAGACCAGAGTCATGCACCCAGCCAGTCTGCCAGTCTGCCCTACATGCGCAACACAGGGCTCCAGCTCCTTCACCATGTGGATCCAGCATCGAGACCAGTAGGTCAGCAACAGTTTGGCCTGGATGGCCTTGTTCACCACGGAGACCGAAGCTAGCACGTTGGTGGAGCACCAAAAGGTCGTTTTCGTTGGCAACCTTTGTCGCCAAGTCTCCTTGCTGTACACACACTAGGTAGTATACATGAACGCATTGGGACCATATACAGTGTGAAATTAATGGTATCATTGACATTATCAGAGCTCTTTTCCACGTACAGTACGGTACAGACACATCCTTAACGCTATATGCAACAACAAAAGGGGGACAAAGCCCGGTGGCTGCTGAGTGCATCCCGAAAAGACAAGGCGGCGGTGGAGACCTTGGGCTGCGCTGGCACGGCGACTAGACTCGTTGGACGGACGGCCTGCACCAAGACGATGGTAAGAGGCGAAAAGAAGACTGGTGGCGATGCGTGGTGTTCTTCTGTCTCTTTTCAGACCCCATCCTTGTGGGAGCCTGAACACCAGAGACGAGTTGCTCTTCCGGATAGCCTCATCGTAACCGCTCGGAATCTTGGCAGCCCGACAAGTCTAGTGCGACGCCCATGTCGAGCCCAGATCTTCACTCCATCGTGCCGGTCGTTGCCCCATCTTGCGTGTGCCCACAGGAGAGACGAACTGTGGTTCTCCAGACAGCCAGCCAGACGATGAGCTGCCAACCCCTGAGACTAGGCGATCCCCCACTGTGTGCACACGCAGATGTACGTGGCCTCGTCACAAACTCGCCCTCCCACGGAGGACTGACTGAAACGCAGGCAGGCACGACAGGACGCAGACCACGCCAGAGCGTGACACAAGGCGTCTCGCTTACTCTGGCTTGCTGTTGATCTCGTCCAGGATGGGCTTCTCGAGCGACTCTGGCTTGGTGGTGCTGGCCCAGCGACCCTTGATGGTGCCGTCGCGGCCAATGAGGAACTTTTCAAAGTTCCACTTGATCATCTGGATGCCCATGATGCCAGGCTTCTCCTTCTTCATCCACTTGTAGAGGTCGCTGGCGTTGTCGCCGTTGACGTCGATCTTGCCGAGGATGGGGAAGGAGACCCCGTAGTTGACCTGGCAGAAGCTCTGGATGTCGTCGTTGGAGCCGGGCTCCTGGCCGCCAAACTGGTTGCAGGGGAAGCCGAGGATGACAAAGTCGTCGGGGTGCTTCTCCTTGATGTCCTTCCACAGCTTCTCGAGGCCGGCGTACTGCGGCGTGAAGCCGCACTTGGACGCCGTGTTGACGACGAGCACGACCTTGCCCTTGTATTCGGACAGCGGCTTGTCGGCGCCCTTTTCTGCAGAGTGAGGTTGTACCTGTTAGCGAGCCTGGACTTGTGGAGGCTTGTCTTTGGCCACTCGGCTGGCGCTTCTGGCCCTGGCTCCTGGTCTGGTCCACAGCCCCGAGGACGAGAACGGCAGGTGGTCTCTGGACGACCAAAAGGGAAGGCCAGAAGATGCGCGGATGCGCGGATGTGGATGTGGATGTGGATGTGGGCAAGCGCTGGGCGGGAGGAGGGCTGGCTTGAGTGGCCACGATCAAAACTTACTATCAGGGACCTGGAAGTCGAAGAAGTTGGTGGCAGAGGCCATGGCTGTTGCAAAGGAGCGTGGTTGGCTGCGGCTGATAGTGTGGTGATTGTGCTGATTGTGCTGCTGGTGGTGGTGGTGGTGGTGGTCGAGAAGAAGAAGAGGCGACAGCGTGGTGGGGTTTTGGATATTTGTATGGCTGGCGCGGAGAGTTACAAGCGACCGCAGGCCTCGCCTGCTTGCCAGGCCGCGCAGACCCTGGACAGGCCATTTGTCAGGGCTGCGTGCTTGGACTGCGAAGCGTATCATCTTTGTGCCCCCAGGTGGGTTCGTGCCCGCAAATGGGACGAAGGGCGGGCGAGGCTGCGAGAAGGAGGACCGGCCAAGGCCTGGGCAGCCAGGCGTTGACCGATCCCGCTTTGGGGCATCACGCCCGCCGTTGGCAGGTGGGCTGATGCTGTCAGCTCCAGCCTCGGCTCACAGGCGCTGCTGTTCCAGTGCTGGAGGTGCTGCAACTCCGCCGCTGTTGGGGTCCCAAGGACGGCCTGGTGCAGGCCTGGCTGCCCGCCAAGAGGCGCTGCAAAGTCCCCCGTCCGTGGCGCCCGATCTCCTGACGCACAGCGGCTTGGCGCTGTCACATGGAAAGAGTCAGTGCACCTGCAGATGTGTCTCAGCGAATCCCAGCCTGGCCATCTTGACAACCTAGCAGGATCACTCGCACGGATTGGGCCATATTTGGATTACCTCATCACCGACGCGCCGGAGGAAGCAATCTCAAAACGAAATGAATGTTCGAGTCAAGTAACCGGCTGGCCCGGGACATTCTGCACCAAAGTAGAGGCTATCGTGATTACGAATCTCGACCCAAAGTCCCCGCACCGGCCAGAGCGGGGTTGCTTCCCTCTGTCGGACTTAAGAGCGGGCCAGGCAGGGATCTAGCGGGGTAGCTTTGGCCCGATAAGCCTGGCCGCAACGATAAGGCGGCCAATGCGGTCATAGGCCGGCAGCAACCGAGATCGCAACCAAGCCCTCCAATCATGCAATCACCAACCTCACGACGTGCATCCAGCCAACGCAGCGTCGCTTTTGGCTGCTCTTTGCACACAATGGCGTCCATCATACCGCTACACTCTTGGCAGACTTGACGCCGTCGCCAGCATCAAGATGGCCAACCCACAAGAGAAGAAGAAGATTGTCATCGTAGGTCTGTGTCTATGACTGTGCATCTTCCTCTCCAGACATCATCTCTGACTAACGGAACATCACATCGCTCCAGGCGGCGGCATCATTGGCGCCACGACCGCCTACTACCTGACGCGCCATCCCAAGTTCGACCCGGCCCTCCACACCGTCATCCTCCTCGAAGCCGCTGCAATCGCTGCGGGCGCGTCCGGCAAGGCAGGTGGTCTGCTGGCCCTCTGGGCCTATCCAGAATGTCTCGTGCCGCTGTCATACCGCCTGCATAAGGAACTGGCCGATGAGCACGACGGCGTGCAGAAATGGGGCTACCGTCGTGTCAACTGCGGCACCATAGGTGCAGTGGTGAAACCGGCAGATTTGGAGAGAGCAGTACAACAGACACAGATGGAGGCTGTAGAGGACGCAAAGGCGGAGGCAGAGAGCAAAGCCAGTGCCAAGGCACCTGCTGCCCAGCCTGGCATGAGCGCGTTGCAGGCCAGTTCCACGAGCACGTCAGCACCACAAGCCGAGATCGGCGGAACAAGCCTTGCAGTTCTGGAGGGCAATAAGCCATCCGAGACTGGGACGGCGGCCTCTGAGGCTCCAGAAGCACGGCCGGCTACAGCCAACTCGGGAGAGAAGTCCAATGGCAGCATATCCAACGGGACCGCAGAGACACATCCAGTCAAGGAAGAAAAAGACTGGGAGAAGCTGCCCAAGCAAGACTCGGCTGCTGTGTCGCTCCTCGAGACCTCGACCTTGCCCTCCGATCTCGACTGGATCGACTCCAAACTTGTCCAGAGTTACGAGCAAATGGGTCGCCGCGGCTTCACCGAGACGTCCCAGGTGCACCCTTTCCACTTCACCGCCGCAATCGCCGAGCTGGCCCGATCCGCAGGCGTGGATATCAGGCTAGGCGCCAAAGTGACAGACATCAGAAGCAGTCCAGGCGATGGTGGCAGCAGCAGCAGCAGCAGCAGTAGTAGCAGCGCCACCGACCCAGGCCCGCCGAGTCTCAGAATCGTCGAATACCAAGACCGCAACGATGGTGACGCCGTTAAGACAATCGAGAACGTCACAGATGTGATTATCACCGCGGGGCCCTGGACAGGCAAGCTGCTACCGCGCAGCAAGATCGAAGGTTTGCGGGCGCACAGTATCGTGTACGAGGCAGAGGTGACACCATATGCCGTCTTTACCGACATCCAACTGCCCACCGACTATGTGCCTGAGCACAGGGCCAAGGCAGGCCAGAAGCGCAGGCACAAAGGAAACGTTGACCCTGAAGTCTACGCCCGGCCCTTTGGAGAAGTCTACGCTTGTGGTGAGTCTCCATCTTCAATCGGAACTATTCCGGCGAGCTGTAAATCGGAGCAAACAAAGATAGCAGAAACCAGAATCAAAACAAGAATGGAAACTGACAAACCCCAAACGCGCCCCACGACCAGGCGAACCCGACAAGACAGTCCCCCTCCCCGAAACTGCAGACCAAGTTCAAGCCGACACAGCGCAGTGCGACGACCTCGCCGCCTACCTGGCCACCGTCTCACCCACCCTGGCCGCCGCGCCCATCCGCGCCCGCCAGGCCTGCTACCTGCCCCAACACGTCCGCTTCGGCACCGAGCGCGGCCCCCTCATTGGCCCTACTGCCGCGCCCCGTATCTGGATCGCCTCGGGGCATACCTGCTGGGGCATCCAGAATGGGCCCGCGACGGGCTATCTCATGGCGCAGTGGCTGCTGGATGGGGAGCCCACGGCGGCAGATATCGATGTGCTGCATCCGGCCAAGTTCAAGGTGTAGTAGTCTGGATAAGATAGAAGGATTGGATGATCGACGACGCGCGCAGTTGGCTTGATTTCCTCTATTTCTTCATCTCTCCGTCTGTAAATGTTGTTTGATAAAGCAAGGAGGGTGAACTGGACATGCATCAAGGAGGGCGCATCGTTGGAAACCGGCGAGAACTCCTTCCTCACCAACATGCTTCTTGTTCGAGTTCTGTTATGAATCATGAGACTATATTCTGTTATATACAATTTGATTGTAATCCTTTGTATTCGTATAAACCAAACCAGCAAAAAGGCTATCAATAAAAACAAAGAAAAAAACACAAGCACATGTAAATTTCTTCTTCCCTAGGCTGTGTAAGGATATCAGACGCTTACTTTCTTTGCGTTCCACCATCCAATTCATCCCAATAATGTCATTTCTGGGTCCTTTTTGTGTCCTTGAAGATCGACACGGTCGTCTTTTTATCTGTGACCAGGCTGACTAGTAGGTACCTATGTACTGATGTCGATAAATGGTAAAACTCCTTGGAAGTATCGCGATAAGAAAATGTTGGGTTGTGGCGGGTCGCATGAGGAATTCGGGCGCATTGTCTTTGTTCTGCTTTCGACGATCCTTACAACGAGTTCTCAATGTCAATAATCTCCTTGATGCCCTCCTCCAATGCCTTGATACGGGCCTGGTCCAATCTCGGGAGCGGTCTACGGCCATAGCCACCATAGCCGAAATAACTCTGGATGGCTTGCTTGGTACCGGGCACAGCCGCCTTGGTCAGGACCCAGTCGCCCTTGCTGAGCTTCTTTTGTAGCTCCTCGGCCTCTTCCTTCTTTCCCTCGGCGTACAAGTTCCATACACGCGCGCAAACCTTGGGTATAACGTTGGCGCCGCCGGCAATGATGCCGCTACCGCCGCTGACCAGAGTCTGCACAGTAAAGTCGCAGATGCCGCCAAAGGCCATGTAGCCGCTGCCCTCGCTCCACGGCGTCTTGGCGTCGGTAGCCTGCGCCACGCGCGTCAGCTTGCCCGTGTTGCCACAGGTGAACTTGGTGCCGACAATGTTGGAGTGCTTGGCCAGCTTAATGAGCAGATCCGAGTCCATGTCAATGCCAGCAACGGCGCCAGGATAGTTGTAGAGGATGATTGGGAGGGGGGATCCGTCTGCCACGGCAATGAAGTAGTTGTAGACAGCATCCTCGTCCATGAGACCGCGAAAGTAGGAGGGTGGCAGCAGCAGGACATAGTCGCCACCAGCCTGCTGCGAAATCTTGCAGAGCTCAATGGTGCCCTTGACAGAGCCCTCGGTAGCACCCACAACGATAGGCGTGTCCTTGAAACCAGCCTCGTCGAGTGCCTCACGAGTCGCGGTTGTAACAGCTGCCTTTTCTTCACGTGTACAATGCGCTGCTTCGCCGTTGGAGCCCATGACGACCAGACCTGCCAGGCCGGCCTTTGCCAGTCTGGCCGCGTGCTTCTTGATGATGGGAATGTCAAGCTCTTCAGTCTCGGGGTCGAAAAAGGTCATGGTAGGGGCGTATATGCCGGTTGGCAGTGCCCGGCGGGCATTCGAGTGGCCATTGGTAGCAGCCATTGTGAATGAGATCCGAACAAGTGACGAAGAGTATCTATTTGTGTGTGCGAGAGGAGTTGGATGGCGTGGGAGTCGTGTCACTGGCAACTACAGCTGTCAGAAGAAAAAGAAGGCGCCGAAAGAGAAAGATACCAAGGGCTCAGTCAGGGACGACTACGCACAGGACGAGACACGGACGAGCTTCTTATACATGGTATAGTCAGTAGATCTGGGGAGCTAGGAAGGAAGTAGGGGGCACGTTAGAAGTGTTTCCCATGAGCTAATAGATATTGACGGGCCGGTAGCGGGGATGCACGAGCCTTGACGTCTCACTTGGGAGTGGGCGGTCGTGAAGACATTGGCCCGAAGCAGGGAGCGAGCCACATCAGGTTACCAAGGGCTGATTGTAGTGCTGGTGCTGGTGCTGGTGCTGCTGCGCACAAGACACAAGACACAAATTGCACAGCAGCGTGGATGCAGGCAGGGGTATGAGAAGGCTGTCGAAGGGTCTGGCGAAGGCGTGGGGTCACTCCGGGGCACCGGCAAAAGCTCCAATGACCACAGCATCCACACCCCAGCCATCATAATCGCGTCACGTCTCGTCCTCGATGTGAGATTCTGGGCGTCCGTGACTAAGAGCATATCGGCGACAACTGCCTTGCTGAAGATCGAGCATGAATGCGTCGAGTGTTCAAGACGAGGCCCGACAGGAGACACACACCAAACCGGGATTGGAGCGGACAGCCGTCAGAACAAGGCCAGCTGATCGGGTGACACGGTGCTGCAGGCGAGATATGATCTGGTCGCACGGCAGGACGATTCTTTGTTTCTTTTTTTCCTTTTCCTCTTTCTTTTGGGAGCATGCCGCTGCAAGTTGTGGTCAGCACAGCCCGTAACGAGGCCAGTCGCTCTCAATCCTGCAACTGCCGTGGGCTCTTTGCGGTGGAATGTCAAGCTACCACGGACATTTTCGAGGTTCTCGAGGTCTCTTGCTTGGATGAATTACCGAGCGCTTCTTCTTCTTCTTCTGCTGCTGCTGCTGCTGCTGCTGCTGAGACCTCAAGGCTGTCTGGGTCCGTTCCTGGTGGAGTTGAAGCGTCCAAAGTGGACCAAGAAGCAGCCCCAAGCGGCAGTACGGCGGGCAAGACTGGCTGGGCTTGCTGCCTCGATGTTGAAGCGGCAGGCGGTGACCATGGAGTCGAGTAGCTTGGCCAGTCGGAGAATATGGCGCACCAGCTGCTACGGCCCTCATTTCTCCGCCGCATGAAACGAGCATCGACAACAATGCTGCCGTTTGTAGAGGGGCGACGGTGAGTGGAGGGAAAATTGGCGGAAGGAGTAATTCCACCAATCAAAATCGTGTAAGAGTAGCGTACTTTGTTCCTGGCATGGAACTCGGGCTTGAAAGGTAACGTGATCGCATGTCGCAAGGATCGTTGTCGAATTCGTTGCGGGTAACCCGAGAAGTGTTGGGTTGGGGTTTGGTCGTTGTGAGAGGCAATTTCTCTTCTTCTTCCTGCGAGTTGTCGCCACGAGAAAGTTTCGATCAAGTTGACATGCTGAACAGGGTTTGAGGAAGGAATAGCAGTCCGCAAGCACAGAGGCTGAGAATACAGGGCTGACCCCTGCTTCACACACTTGTCAGCTTGTACTTTGGCGGGGCAAGCAAGACGTGGGGGTGGGGCAGGGATTCAGAGTACCCCGCGGCATCCTTGGCCAGCCCCTCCAGTCCGTGCAGCCCCTCCAAAGCAACGAGCCAGTCCGCCATGGAACGTTTTTGCTGCTCTGCTGCTCTGCTGCTCTGCAAATTCAGCACTAGTTATCTGCATCAGGCTGGAAACAATTTCCACGGGGAATGAAATAATTGGAGGAAGACATTTGTGTGATATCCCAATGCTGTTGCAGCAGTTGCCCCTCCAGGTCCAACCACAGACCGCGGACTGTGGAGCAGGGTGCAGCGGCCGATGCTCGGCAGCAGTTGGCCCAGCATGACTTGCTGGGAAAGTGCTCGTGACATCGAGCCGCAAATTCATCGCGATGCCTCAGATGGCCTCCGTATACGGCATCCACGCGCTGGGCCCCCCTGCTTCAGGCTCCACCTCCACACTGCGCTTGCAGAGTCAATTGGTGCCCCTCCAGGCTCTCTAAGCCAAGACCCAGGGCTCCTGGGCGTCCATTTCTCCGGTTGACTGCATAGTAGCAACTACCTGAGCGGACCGCTCTTGAATATATCATTCGAGCCATTCTCACCACCACGCCTTTTGCCTCAATCCCATTGCCTTGCGCTGGCACCCATTCCAAAGCCCCTTGTCTGTGCTTCTGCTGGTGCTGCCGCTGCTGTCATTCTTCCTTCTACGTCATACATCATGGAGCCTGTCAACGTGCTGATGGTGAGCATTCCTCAACGCCCCGCGACAGACAGCTCAGCAAGAAAAAGACAGATCGTGCTGACAAGCTTCTTCTCACGCAGGTCGGCACTGGCGAGTACACCACTGGCTTCGTCGGTGGTGGTGCCTCGGGCTCGGACAAGAAGGTCGGTGTTGTTGGATTGTCACTCTTCGACCTGCGCCGCCGAGGCAAGGTTGGCAAGCTGAGCATGGTCGGCGTCAATGGCAAGAAGTTCCCAGCCATCCGCGAGCACCTCACCAAGAACATCTCCCAGGCCTACAACAACCTCGACACCTCCTTTGACTCGTTCCCCGACGACGGGTCGGTCGACCCAGAGTCCTACAAGACCGCCATCGACGCGCTCAGCAAGGGCGACGCCATCACCATCTTCACGCCCGATCCCACCCACTACCCCATTGCCCTCTACGCCATTGAGCGCGGCATCCACGTGCTCATCACCAAGCCTGCCGTCAAGCTTCTCGAGGACCACCTCAAGCTCATCGAGGCCGCTGAGAAGAATGGCGTCTACGTCTTTATCGAGCACCACAAGCGCTTCGACCCGGCCTACTCAGACGCCCGATTCCGCGCCACCAAGCTGGGCGACTTCAACTATTTCTACAGCTACATGAGCCAGCCCAAGTCCCAACTCGAGACCTTCAAATCGTGGGCCGGCGTCGACTCCGACATTAGCTACTACCTCAACTCGCACCACATTGACGTCTGCGAGTCCATGGTCACCCAGCTAGGCTACGTTCCCGTCAAGGTCTCGGCCTCGGCCTCCAAGGGCGTTGCCACCAGTCTGGGTTGCAACGAAAAGACCGAGGACACCATCTCGCTCTTGGTCCACTGGGAGAAGCCCTCGGAGCCTGGCAAGCACGCCACGGGCGTCTACACGGCGTCCTGGACGGCCCCACAAAAGGCAGGCGTGCACTCGAACCAGTACTTCCACTACCTCGCGGCCAATGGTGAGATCCGCATCGACCAGGCCAAGCGTGGCTACGATGTTGCCGATGACGCTGCTGGCCAGCTCATGTGGTACAACCCCTTCTATATGCGTTATGCACCTGACGAAGACGGCAACTTCAATGGACAGACTGGTTATGGGTGCGTATATCGGGGTTCCGGATTGATTGACCTGTTTCGGTAAAGGCTGACTTGCATCCTCTAGATACGTGTCTCTGGAGAAGTTTGTAGATGGTTGCCGGGCAGTCAACTCCAAGTCCTTGGCGCCCAAGGACCTGGACGCCAAGGGTCTGCCTACGTTGAGAAACACCATTGCAACAACGGCCATCCTCGAGGCTGGCAGGAGGAGTATTGACGAAAACCGCGAGGTCAAGATCGAGTCCAAAGACGGGAACTGGAAATTGGTTTAGGTTGACCGGGTTGTCTTGCAAAGCAGGGATTTGGAATAAGCTTGTTGAATAATTGTCTTGGATACCAACACACTTTTTTGGCACGCAGTTCTTGGTCGACTCTGATTTTGTGTTGCTCATCTTCTACTGTCCTAGTACAGGTTTGGGAACATGCTCCGTGTTCATCTCGATAAAGGCATCACGCACCAGCGCCTCCGAATCCTCCACAGAGGTTGTGACGCCGACGGTGCGTTGTTGATTTAGCCGGTTCGGCTGATAGCCAAGGCCAGCCTGTTGTTGCTGCTCGCTGCCTTTGATCAGCCATGCCCTGCACGAATCAGTGCTGGTGAACGCAAGGATGCAAGCCATGACATAGCTCAACAATCTGTGCATAAGTGATGTCAAAGCTGACAGTCAGCAAACGAGGATCGGGCTGAAGAATTGCTTTTCTTTGAGAGTTTCTGGGGTCTCGAGATACTGCTTGGTGAGATCTAGACTTTTTGTTTGACCGTAAGCTGTCTTGGATTCATTTTAGGAACAGGATAAGTTGGGGCTCTATACAGTAGGCGACTATGTCTTGGCGTTGTATTTCCTGGTGAGCATCATCGGTCAAGTGTACCTGTACGAGGCACATTTCGTTGGAGGCTTGCAGCCTCAACGTCTCAAGTTGACAAGATGGCATTGGCGCTTTGGGACAGGCGAGGGTATAAGTACAGGAAGGGGCAAGGTATAATCTTATTGACAAATGCGTACTTTGTGCTTATCCCGGGTGAATACCGCGAAGTCTGTTTTGGTTCGATACCTTTTTCTCTCTAGCATTGCACAGGGCGGGTACAACGTGGTACGTGATGTGGATGTCATTTGTCGACGCGAGTCGATATTGTACAAGTCCAATGACAATTTTCTATTGACCAAACAGCCAGAGCCATATCAAACGCTCTATCCATATGCAAGCCACATCTCATCCGATCGTGCGTGGCAAACTGACGGCCCTGCTGCCGCTTCTACCAGAGGCTTTTTTTCCAAATCCATCCATCGGATGCCCACCTTCCATGATTCTGCTGCCTCTTTTTCGAATATTCGAGGGCAAGGCGAGCTTGTTTGGTTCACTCGATCGTGTACGGACCACGGTCACATTGAGACCTTTTCCACACACACACACACCAAAGAGTTTGAGACCGAGAGGTGTCACGTTATGCACCCCGTTTTCTGCCAGATTGTCACATGTGTGTGTGTAAGACACAGCGGTTCAGACATACATGTGATTACTAACCCTTTGTTGTCTCGACTTTACACTATACACAATCTTTCAAGATCAGAAGCAGAAGACGATATATGTAACTAATTGCAGCGGTGGATCTCCAGGGCGGTATTGTTGGTTGGATACTTGTGTGAGAAGCCTTCCGTCTTGATGAACTCGGTGTATACTATAGTCTGAATGGATGAATTGATGAATAACAATTTGCTGCATGGTTTCATAGCGAGTGGAAGTGGTTGCATGGTCAGATGTCCGCCTCCTACGTGTGTGTGGTTATATCTTGGACTCTGTAGATCTTAAATGTAATGATTCAGGAATACTAAGATATAATGCGCAGGATGGAAATACATGTCCTTCATGGGTCTGTTGATCCTGGTTTGTTTCAACACTACTTACTAGCAGGGCCCTGTAGCGAAATGAGGTTTAGAAGCTGCTTGGACATATACATATATATATAGATAGATAGATAGATATATGCTTTCTCGTTGTGTTTTGCTTCACTCTACTTATACCTAGTTATCAAGAACATCTCTCGTTATGTCGACATGAGAATCTTTGGGCATTGATAATGATGGTAGCGACACGACATCTCTTAACTGTTCAGAGCTCTGGTTGCATTTGCGTGTGTGTGTGTGTGTGTTTGATTTAGTACTGTCTTTCCTTGCCTCCACAAGCCTCGCCACAAGTATATGCGAATTTTCTTTTCCCAAAAGCCTTGGCCTGGTCTGACCTGGCCTAAACTGATCTGTTCTGATGTTTCTTTTCCCGCCTGCTGTTCCTTTCTTTGGAATCGAGTGCCCGAAAACCGCTGGGACGGGAAGTCCTACCGACGCCAAAAACAGCCACTTACTTTGATTGTATGCGTGTGTGTGTGTGTGTGTGTGTGTGTGTGTGTGTGTGTGTGTGTGCATATGTTTTGTTGGATATGTGTGGTTTTCATGACAAAGTAAGTAAAGACGGAATCAAGCAGGCCGCTGCGTGATGTGTACGTGCGTGCGTGCGTGCGTGTGATATCAGGCCCAGCACGAAAAAAAAAAAGAAGAAAAAAAAAAGGTAAACCAGCTCGAATTATTGGCTGGGTAAGGGTAAACCACTCCTTTGTCTATATGCGTGGCCTTGTATATAAAGTCAAGCATGTATGTCCCTCCTCCTCCTGCTGCTGCTGCTCTTCTTTCAGAACATAAGTTCCATTCTAAACTTGTTGTTGACCGTTTTGCCTTGGCTGGAGAGTTCTTCTTGCTTTTTTGTATGTGCCTTGGCTATCGCCAAGTCTCGGTACCACCACCAGTCTTTACTTGCTGCCCTTTGTGTCTGGTATCTGCTGGTCTTCTTGCTCAACAAGCACACCATGAGGGCTGCCGTTCTTCTTGCGCTCGGCGCTGCTGCTGCGGGTGTGTCGGCCCTTAGTGGCCGGGCGACCACCACTGTAAGCCCCATCTCTCTCTCTCTCTCTCTCTCTCTCTCTCTCTCTCTCTCTCTCTCTCTCTCTTTCACACCGTCCAATTCTTTTCTCCTCTGCCTCCGAGCTCAGATGGGCCTGGACCCACAGCATAATCCCAGAACCTCACTCTCCATGCCTACAACAAACACACAGACCTAAACACCAGCTAACCCTCTCCCTCTTTCTCCCCTGACGCAGCGCTACTACGACGGCCAAGAAGGCGCCTGCGGGTGTGGCACATCCTCGGGCCCCTTTTCGTGGCAAACCGGCATCAGCAGCGGCGTCTACACGGCGGCGGGCTCGCAAGCCCTCTTTGCGCCGTCGTCCTCGACAAGCACCTGGTGCGGCGCCGGGTGCGGCACGTGCTACAACCTGACGTCGACGGGGACGGCGCCGAGCGGGCAGGGCACCGGCGGCGCCGCGGGCGAGAGCATCATCGTCATGGTGACGAATCTGTGCCCGTACAACGGCAACGCGGTGTGGTGTCCGCAGCTTGGCGGGACGAACGCGTACGGCTACCAGTACCACTTTGATCTCATGGCGCAGAGCGAGGTGTTTGGGGATAACCCTGTGGTGGAGTTTGCGGAGGTGGCGTGTCCGGCGCAGGCGGCGACGGATTGGAAAGAGTGTGTTTGCGCATAGGAAGTGAGGAGGAGACGGACGACAAGAATGCAAGGGAGATGCCATGATGGGGGAGTTCGGTGTCCGGTTGGGAAGATGGGCCACGCCCCGTGATTCCTGTTGCAGACTTGGTTCAGATTCTCTTGTACCTACTGTACATATCGTCATCATGTTCCGTTCGTTACGCTTTTTGTTCGGGCACTCGTGAGGGTCTGAGCCTAGGTCACAGTCACGAAGGAAGTGCGCAAAGTCCTTCGCACCATCTCACTCCAGACTCCGCTCCTCTGAGTCGTGGTGAAGTAGCAACCAATATCGCAAGACTCATTTTATGGTCGGATCTTGGGGCCCCAGGCCTGAGTCACTCCTGAGGAAATTCTTCGACGTTGTGAGTGCGAGTTCGCCGTGGTGGTTTTGAGTTGGTGTTGTTTGTGGCTACACGCGACGAGATTCTCAGCGCGCTGCAGTGGAGTAGAGGCAGCAACCCAATCGTCCTGCCAGCCTGGTCTGTTTCCTCCCACTCCATATCGAGTCTCGGTGTCGTGTACGTGGACTGATCATTCATTTGCTCGAGTTGAGCAAAGTCAGGCTCTTGGCCTCCGCCCTGGGGAGTTGGACAGTCCGAACATGGTGCAAACAGTCGGTCGACTGCCACTTGGTGATTGAATCAACGACGGGATGATGCGCCCTTTTGAGTTAGCGAGCCATGTGTGAGGCATTCTCTCGCGCCATTTGCCAATGGTGGAACGATGGGTTGCAAGACGAAAATGGAGGTTGATTCATCCCAGAGATGGTTCAGCGGTACATGGGTACCTGGAGCATCCCAGACCTTTCCGCTGAGTAAGCATCCGACCAGCGATAAGACGACGACCCTGTCTTATCTTTTACAAAATTCCAGAAAACCCCCCAATGCCTCATCGACCATTGCAGCATCAGTATCGCAACTCGGAGTCAATCAGTTCATTTATCTACCAGATCCAAAACCTACAACACCAGCACTCGCCCACACAACCCGACAACTTTTCACACCGCCTCCCACCTACTAAACCAGAACTCCACCGTCACAATGGGTCGCGATCTCCAAAAGCGCAAGCGCAGGTCCTCCAGACCAACCATCCGCCAGTCCAACCAGCCCAAGAAGCCGCTCAACCCTCGCGGCAACAGCATAGTCGCAAAGAACTGGTTTGTCTCGTCCCATCACGCCTCCATCTCTCTGTCTCTGTCTCTCTCTCTTTCTCTTTCTCTCTTACACACACACACACAGACCCTCACTTGGAGTACCACATTACTAACAACAACAAAGGAACAAGAATGAAACCCTCTCCCAAAACTACCGCCGCCTCGGCCTGACGGCAAAACTCGGCAAAGCCACCGGCGGCACCGAACAACTTGGCTCTTCCACCACATCCCCATCGACTGCAACCTCCCAGAACCCCTCCACCAAGCGCCACCAGCTCCAAGACCCCTTGGCCGTGACGCCCGCAGACGGCATGCGCGGCGCCATCCGCACCGTCAAGGTGCAGCGCGACGCAGACGGCAAGATTGTGCGCGTCCTGCACAGGGCGAACCCCCTCGATGACCCGCTCAACGAGCTCGAGTCGGACTCGGATCTTGACCAGGATGACGAGGATGCGGACGCGGACGCCAGCGAAAACACCAAAAGAGCGGCAGGCCACCCACCACGAGTCGTCGACCTGCTCGAGGAACAAGCAAACATGCCCACGGAAAAACACATTCGCCACCAGTCGGCCGGCGAGCGCGAGTGGATTGAGAGGCTCATTGCCAAGCACGGCGACGACACGGCGGCTATGGCGCGCGATATGCGGCTGAACCCCATGCAGCAGACGGGGGCCGAGATTCGGCGCAAGATCAAGACGTACCAGGGTGCATAAAGTCTCGGTTCCAGTCTGAACGGACTTGTGCGAGATTCCAAGCACTGGATAAGATGGAGGAATTGGCTTTTCCCCCCCTCTTCTTCTTTTCTTCTTCCGTGCTGTGCTGGTGATGTGTTGCTGTGGTTTATCGAACACCTGAGGTGATCACCATCATCCGCAGCTTCACCAACAATGATCCCAGTGAACGGGAACCCGACACATTCCAAAAAGGCGGATCACAAAAAGACATTGTCGTTGTATTTCTGGGCGTTGGGCGTTTAGGTCAAATGGCACTGGATTTTCTCAAATCTACTCAATGAGAATGATACCATTCTTCCATCCTCGCTCGTTGTCACCGCATGTCCGTACAAGAATCCTGTCACTTGTTTCCACTGAGCCTTGCCATTGTTGATATTCAGTCATCAAATCAGTAGCGCAGGTACGCTTACGCTGCCTTGAACTTGATGCGGACTGCGATTTCAGACCGACGTCCATCATTGGTATCTTCTTCAAAGCAGATGTAGCAAACATACAATATGCGCGTATACATGATAAAACACAATCACAAAACAGCGGACCAAATCGTGAAAGCATCACCATCTCGAAAAGACACAAAAACCAAATGGATGAAACGCCCCCGCCAAACACCCAGAAAAGGTCTGTCTCCCGAGTGTGTTGTTTGTTCCGCCCGAAAAGCAAATGAAAACATATATCTATCTTCCCTCTGTGCCCGGCCCTCTCAAATGGACAATGAAAAAAAAGACGAAAAATCACAATGTGTGAATATCCTAGCGCCCCCGCCCCGCATATGAATGCAGCGGATTTGGTGTCTTGTTTGGCACTTTTCTCCCCGCTCAAACTCAGATGCTTTCAATCCATCTTCGTCCCTCGTGTCCTCTAAAGTTTTTTGATGGTAGCAATAAAAGTCAACTTGTTGTTGCTGCAATGCAGCAACCGCACAAAGACACTCATACTTTCCTGTCGGTTCATGTAATACCGTCACATCCCATAAGCTCGTTACAGTCCGTCGCATCACTCTTCTCAGAGCGATTACCAGGCTTTGGCCTCTTAGACTTGCCTCAAGCCGATATTGTCGTAGTTGCCTGCAGGGAACTGCGCTGGGCCGTCATACTCTTCATCATGCACCTGCGGAGGAGAGTACAGCGCACCGCCAGCGGGAGCGGGGCTGCTGTGGCTTTCATATGCAGTGTGGGCGCCGTGGCTGTCGTAGGCGCTGTCATACCTCGAGTTTATGCTGTTGCCGCCCATACCGGAAGCGCCGCCGTACGACGTGTCGAGATGCGAGGCGCCAAACGAGTCGGAGTCATGGTGACTGGGCGATCCGCTGCTGTGGTACGGGCCGGCGTTAAACTCGGGCTCCATGGGGTCGTCGTGGTCGTGCATGCCGCCAAGAGGTGCGTAGGCCTCTTCGTCCGCCGGGGCGGTGCTGAAGGCAGCCTTGTCGGGGTCAATGTCATTCAAAGTGTGCGTGCGGCCGCGGTGCAGGTTGTCGTAGCCGGGCAAGACGCCGTTGGTGTTGTAGTACTGCAAAGTAGCCCACGAGATGAGAGTGGACACAGCCCAAAGCACCCTATTACAGGAAGGAATCCGTTAGCGTTACCGCGCATGTAATTTTTGAAAATTTTCTTTTTTAATCAAAAAAAAGGAGGCGTGCGTAGTGTTTGTTTCAAACAACATACTTACGTCTCAAAGACGCCCAGGCCCACAATTGCCTTGCTCACGGCACAGGCTGTGCCACAGTCGTTGGCGGTGTTGTAGGCGGCTTGGGTTGCAAAGGCAGACAGCCATATTATGGTCATGATCGCATCGACTGTTACCAAGGCATTGGGTTGGGCAATGTTGGCTGCGCGAGGGTAGCGCGGTGCCATTATGAGATATATCCATGCTGGAATGGAAAGGAAGCACTGACGACAGAACGGAACAGTCAGTAAAGCTTTGCAACACAAAAAACACCAGACCAAGCCAAGCCATCAGGCCAAAGAAGACTGCAACGATCAAACTTACCACGCCAAAGGTCCACCCCATGTTTCCATTGACATCTCCGCCCTTGAAAACGGCAATCTCGAGACACCAGATTGTGACCGACAGCACAATCTGCGCCACGTGTACTATCATCTTGTAGAGAGGGATCTTGTCATGGTTGATTTCGACCATCTTATCCCCTGTTTGCTCCTAGCGAGCCTGCGTGTCAACGGTCGAGCGAGGTTGCGGTATGAAGTGTCGAGGTTGTCCCAAGAGGAACCGCTTTCTTCACAGACGGTCGCAAGATGAGCGAAGGGGGGCCCGACTGGAATGACCGACAAAGAGACCAACGAGGTGAAGGCAGGCTCGATAATCTTGTTGTGTTTTCAATGCAAGCAGAATTGGGGCTGGCGCAGCAGGGAAAAGGCGGCGGCAGCAAGTGGCAGACGCGCGCAACAAGCGGTGAGGTGGGGAAGATCGTTCTTGGATCCTTGGTCGTCGTCGAGTCCGTGATGGTGATGGTGGTTCTGATGGTGTTGGTGGTGGTGGTGATTGTGGACGTGAGTAGGCTTGTCAGAGCGAGGAAGTTGAAAGTCGAGTTGAGAAAAGAAAAGACAAGGCAGACTGGAGGCCAACAAGAAGGAGCTGGTTGGTTTGGTTGGATGGGATTCCAGCATAGCCAACTTCAAGATGGGGCTGGGGCGCCAGAACCTTGAAGACAGCGCCAAGCCACACTTCGTAACTGCCCGACGCTGGCGGATTTTGGAGCTGGCCAGGCTGGCACAGGCTGGGCTCACAGTGGTTCTGGTTGCCATTTATAGCGGGGTCCAGGGGCTCTGGCACGCCAATCAGGGCGAGGCTGGCTGGCTGGCAGTGGACGTGGCCCAGCAGGTTGACTCGCAGTCTGTACTTACAGCACACTGCCTGCTGTAACGTGCTGCAACGTACCGTACCGCCGCTAAAAGTGTTCCAGAAGATACCTACGTACGGTACTTGCAGCCGCGTAGATCGACTTTGGTTCCCTGGCCGACTGGCCTTGCTAGAATGCTTGTCCGAGACTGGTTGACTGGATTCATCTCTGGGATCAACGACTTGTTAGCCTCTCTTGGACCGTTGCCAATGGTTTTTCTTGCGCTGTGCAGTGTTTTGCTGGAACCGCCGGCAGGTCAGTGCAAGTACATATCATCAACTGCTGCATGTGAGGCCTAGCGAGGACGGCCGCAAAGGCAATGACGACAGCTCAGCAGCAAGCGAGAGCCCTGCCAAGAGCCAAAGTGCTTACCCTGGTACCCATGTACGCAAGTACCCAAGTACCACTGAGGCAGGGCGGGCTGATCAATTCGATGCACCAGGCTGGCTCCACCACTCGCCTTCATCAGTTGGCCTCTCCAAGCTCCTCTGCATCTCAACACCACCACGGCATCTGATCCTTCCCGTCTCTGGCCTCGCTTTGCCTCGGTGCCTCTGTGCCTTCAGCCGAACCTGCTGTTGCAGCCAAGCACCCCTGCTGGCTTGTCTGTATCATGGTGTGAGGGCCTGCGCTGTGCCTCTCTCGAGTTTGCCTCTTGATGGCAAGCAAGTATGTGCTCGAGCACAACAAGCACAACGCGCACGACGAACCCAACGTCCAGTCCCACAAATCCCAGTCAGCGACTTACGAATTTCTGGCCAGAGACGCGCCAGACGCCCAAGACGCGCAATGCTTGCAAGGAACCTGTCAGCGCCCGTGACAGGCGGCTCCCTCCATCTCCCTGCCAGGGCGGTCGACGCTACCGCCCTGTGACTTGGACTTGGTATTTTTAGCTTCCACATGACTCTGCTTCGATCGTGGCGTTCCCGTCCTGCCACTCGGTGCCGGCCCGGCGAAATTGACACTCGTACTTCGGCACTTGCAACAGCGGCTGGGTTCGTGCGACAACAACGACGACGATGCTGATGCATCCGAGCTTGCCCAGGTCCCGCGTGGTACAGCTTCAGAGACTGACAGCTTGGCGCTATCCTCGGCTTTGATCTTGACTCGCTGCTGTGTCACAACAGCCTCGAAAGCCATGTTCGTCGTCCGATTCCCAGAAATGCCGTTACAAGACAACTCTGCATCGTACAAATGCTGTGAAATACTAATGATGTGACGGGACCTGGTTACAGATTTGTATGTGGCCGCATCGCGGCCCTAAAGCCTCGACAAACTCCATGTGGCCAACCAGCCCGTTCACAACGAGCGGATGGATTCCCTTAGCGGCCCAGACGAATTCTCCGCTCTGTGGTTCGGCCCCGACACTAAACCCCGGTTGGCAGCTTGCTGGTTGGATCGCCACACCAGGAGCATGTACATGATGTAGCTCGCCAAACACAACAGCGCACAGCTTCGATGTTGCTTCTGGGGAGCTGTCTCTGGGTTGCAAGTGGTTTGACAATGCCGTTTCCTCCCCCGCACGCCTGTTGCTGGCCACATCGTCAGAGGAATGCAACCCGAGGCTCCTGTCTGGATACAAAAGCCGGCCTTGCCCTCTGCTCTGCTCGACAATGGACCGTTCGATATTCCCATTTGAGCTTCTTTCATGAGAGATGGCTTCCTTGCACGAATTTGACACGTTCCCAGCAGCTGCCTCGGCAAAGCCAGAAGCTTTCCAGCTTCATGTCTTCGAGTCCCGGCTGGGCGACTTGATGACGCTCCTGAAACTCTCACCTATTGGGCCTCCGACTTGGGAAAACAGCGCTGTAGCTCGGGAACAGGGCAAATACTTTGGCGTCACGCGTGACTGGTTGAGCCAGGCCAAGGAGTCTTGGTTGAACAAGTTCGATTGGCGCGCCCATGAAGCACGCATCAACTCGTTCCCTAACTTCAAGGTCCCAATCCAGGATGGCGAGGGCGAGCCGTTCAGCATCCATTTCGCCGCACTCTTCTCCACAAAGACGGACGCCGTGCCTGTGATCTTCTTGCACGGCTGGCCTGGCTGCTTCCTCGAGTTTCTTCCCATGCTGGACATCCTGCGCACCAAATACACGGCCGAGACGCTGCCGTTTCATGCCATCGTTCCGTCCTTGCCTGGCTATGGGCTGTCGTCCGGCCCACCACTGGATCGCGACTTCTCTGGCAAGGATGCTGCACGCATTCTCAACAAGTTGATGGTCGAGCTTGGCTTTGGACGCGGCTACGTTACGCAAGGAGGCGATGTGGGTTACATGATATCCAGGATATTGAATGCAGACCATGACGAGTGCAAGGCAATGCACGGTAAGTTTTGGAATCGACGGTTCCGGGAACCCCAACAGCTTGACTACTGCATATATTGACGCCATTCTTCTCTGCAGTCAACACCATGATGCCAGAACACGACCTCGACGATACAGAAGGTCTTGACGAGACGGAGCTGCGGTATTTGGCAAAATTCAAAGACTGGCAGGCAAAAGGCGCGGCTTACGCGCTCGAACATGGGACGCGTCCAGCTACCATCGGTCTCGTTATGGCAGCCAGTCCTCTTGCACTGCTTGCATGGACTGGCGAAAAGTATCTAGAGTGGTCCAACACGGACATCCCGCTCGACACCATTCTCGCATTTGCCAGCCTGTACTGGTTCACGTCGTCCATGCCTCGTAATGTCTGGCCCTATCGGAACATTCTTCCGGATTCACCATCGCGCGGAGCACCGCCGATGTCCGAGACGAAGCCTGTGGGCTATTCGGCGTTTAGGGACATCTACGTCTTGCCCAAGGTCTGGACCAAGCGATATCCGATGATTAAGTTTCGCAAAGAACACAATAAGGTATATATTGGCGGTCTTCACTATTCTTCTTGAATTTGTGAGCTTACGATGCTGTTAACAGGGCGGACACTTTGCTGCTTTAGAACAGCCAGAGGCTTTCCTTGCGGATGTTCACGAATTCTTATTTGATATTGCTGGACCTTTGTAAGAAGTGGTGTCGACTTGTAGTCCCTCTGACCTGTACCACACCACTCATTGCTGCAAAGTACAAAGATGAGCACTTACGAACATGATCGATATCGAGTGCTTCTTCCCCAGTATCCCAACTGATTGATCCCTCATTATGCTTTTTCCTAGCATACGCTACTGTTGTACACGAGCATCGCTTCGATTGTCCTGAATCATGATTGGTTTGGACGGTGGGACTCGTCTCTGTGTTTAACATCCTGTCTAGCCTTGGTGGCAGATCCCAAGCCACCACCAGGCTGCCATAAACAGACTTCAGCTGACCAGTAAAGGATTCCCTTATCTCTCTTTCTGGCCTCGCGCTACCCACGTTCTAGGCAAGGCCGTCAGACCATCTTAAAAGGAGGCTGCATAAGTACATACCGACCTTATCCGAGCTAGATAACGAGGCCCACATGACTCGGGCCTTACTGCTGCAGCTACACCACGAACGGACGCTCACAGCATACACATTGGTCTCAATAACCACTTTGCTATGCCCATCCTCTACACTTGCGCTTATGTTCTTCATTCTCTAAACGGACACTTTTCCTCGCACTCAGGAGCGATGAACGCTGCTGGCCTTGTTTATAACCCAGAGTGTGCACTGTACCTCTGCATCAACACTTTCTGTGTATCTACCAAACTCACACAAGTTATTTAACTTCCTTCCCTACCCTTCATCATGTCCCGCTTCTTTCCCCTCGCCGAATACGCAGAGGACCAACCCCTAGGCCACACCATCCTCACCGTGCACGTGCTCGCCCGTGGCGCGACAACCGGCGCCGTCATTGGCACAGCCAGTTATGGCGTGCGGAATATCTATCGACGCTTTCGACCAGCGGCAGTGGCTACCACTCTCAAGTCCACAATCCCTGCGACAGCCATCTCAGCTCCTCCCCTTCATCCTCATCCTCAGCCCCATCTTCTCCAATCCGCAGGCCGCGGCACCATCGCGGGGACAGCATTCCTGGCCGTGGCGCTCGCGGCGCGGATGCACGGGCGCGACGAAATCGAGTGGCGGGATCGTAGCTGGCGGTTGTTGGTGAATCGGGGCCAGGTGGAGTGTGATGATTGGACGGTGGGAGGGGTTGTGCTGGGACTTGCTGGTCTTGGTCTTGGTGTTGTTCGTGGTGATGGTAAAGCAGGAGTAGGAGTGGTCGGCAGGAGAGTGCAGATGGTGCAGATGGTGGGCGCGGCTGGGTTGGGGAGTGTGCTGGGTACGATTGGGTATATGGGTTGGCGGTATGGGATTCACGGTGGGAAGTGGGAGGATGGGGAGAACATCTAGAGAGTGTGGATGGCTGTGCAAGGAGGAGAAGGAGACGATTCTCTCAAGTATTCACTGGCACCTACACATCTACCTCCTACTTTAACGCGCAATCAACGAGAGTGACATGCGCGAATACTCCGTACATATACGTACATATATACATGTATACCCAGACACTATATTTTCGTCATTTCTGAAATTAACCCACCTCTCTCAATGATTGTGGTGTCCTTGAATCATAAACACAAGAAAACATACATGGCGATCTACGTGTATATGTGAAAACACAATGCTTGTTGAGTCATGTACACATGGCCGGTATACATTACACTACTTTCTCATAATCCGGTACTTTTGATGCTTATGACGCCCTTTTAGAACAATGTTTGCAACTCTTGAGTAGTGAAACCGAGACTTCTTAAACACACCCAGTACATGACGAACAAATTGCCAAAATGTATCTATCGCATTAAAGGGCAACCGCTTTGCTGCAAAGTGGAATAGCCAAGAGGATGAAGCGCATTCTTCAATGCTTTTTGTCCTACAAGTAGGCACAATGGAAACTAGAGATAATACTGAAGTGGCCGGCTATCGGAGGATAAGCTCAAAAAATACCCCCACCATCTTTCGGATTCGAATACGATTTGGTGCGGGACAAACTTGCTACCACTTTCTTTTCGCGCAAGAGTCCTCTACTGTCCGCTTCGTCGGTCAACAGCAACCTGCAAAATATCAGTTACATTTTTTCATTTTGTTTTCTGCAAAAAATGAATTCGGACGGTGGCACGGTCGCTGTGGACCGGAGTCAAGCTTCAATCGGAGGCAACAGTGGCGGCAACGAAACAACCCCGCTGCTACATGGGCAGCAGAAGCAGCACACATCAAACAACGACGATGCGCAGCAGCATCACCTCCAAGAGAACCCAACAGCAGACCAAGCTGAGCAGACAATCTTGGTCACCGACATTTCGGGAGCCAGGCTCTGGATCACACTGAGCAGCGCATACGTCGGCGTCTTTCTGGGCGCTATCGACACGACCATTATTGCGACACTGTCGGCACCCATATCGAGCGAGTTCAAGTCGCTCAGCCTACTGTCATGGCTAGCGGCAGCCTATCTTATTGCCAATGCTGCCTGCCAACCGATTTCTGGACGATTGACGGACATCTTTGGACGCGGACCGGGCCTCTTGTTCAGTAATGTCTTTTTTGCGGCTGGAAACCTCATCTGTGGTCTTGCGCAGAGCGACAAGATCATGATTCTCGGCCGCGTCGTGGCTGGTATTGGAGGCGGTGGTCTAATGTCCATCTCGACCTTCCTGGCATCTGATCTTGTCCCGCTCAGGAAGAGAGGCGTCGTGCAGGGCATAGGCAACATCTGCTTTGGCTCTGGTGCCATGTTGGGGGGTGTATTTGGTGGTTTCGTCAATGACACATCGTCCTGGGGTTGGCGGCTCGCGTTTCTGGTCCAGGTTCCCGTCGTGGTCGCCTCTGGCCTGCTTGTCTTCTTCCTCGTCAAAGTGCCGCCCAAGGTGTCGAGCAAGTCAGCGCTCTCTCGTATCGACTTTTTGGGCGCCTTCTTCATTATGTCCTTCCTCGTTATCCTGCTGTTAGGTCTCAATGCAGGCGGCAACCTTGTGCCGTGGAATGACCCGCTCGTGTTGACCACGCTTCCGCTGGCTCTGGTTCTGTTTGTTGGCTTCATCCTGTGGGAAAGTCGCAAGGCTGAGCCCATCATTCCCGTCAATCTGCTTGTTCAACGCACCGTCTTCACGGCGTGTATGACCAATTGGACGTGCACCATGGCCAACACAATTCTCATATTCTATGTGCCCATTTACTTGCAGGTGCTCGGCTATACGCCGACGCAGTCAGGCTTTAGGATCCTCTTTGGCAGTTTGGGGGTCTCATTTAGCTCAATCGGTTGTGGCTTCATCATGAAAAAGACTGGACGGTACCGAGGGCTTGGGATTGCTGTTTTGGTCGCCTTTGTCGCAGGCACTGCCATCATCTCCACCTTGAATGCGAACAGTCCGAGTTGGGTCCCGTTCCCGGCCTTTATCCTCACAGGCGGAGGTTATGGCGGTATGCTCACAGTGACGCTGCTAGCTTGTATTGCCGCAGTTGACCACTCACAGCAGGCCGTCATCACGTCTGCCACGTACGCTTTCCGCTCAGTGGGCGCTACGCTGGGCGTGACTTTGGCCTCGGTGGTGTACCAGAACATCCTCAAGGCCAAATTGTGGCAGAGGTTCGGCTCGCTGCCGGGCGCCGCCGAGGAAATCAAGCTTATCAGGGACGATCTAAGCGAGCTAAAGCACCTGCCAGAGGGCTGGAGAGAAGGCGTGATCGCGTCTTTTATGGAAGCGTTCAGGGGCGTGTGGCTGACAACACTAGGCCTTGCGATAGTGGGATTGCTTTGTGTGTCGCTGATGAAGCAGCACAAGTTGCATTCCAATCTTGCTCGCAGCGAGGATTAAACACGGTGCTGAGTGGACTTTTGCAGCTCTGGAAGGGAGTATGGTGTGTCTACCTTCCTCGAGTGCTTCTGGCTTGAAGCCTTGCGCTGCGACTTATCGCTGGGCTTTGTTGTCGATCTTGGGGGACGGTGATTTGCGGGAAGGCCTGAGGTTCCCCGTATCATCAGCTTCCAGCTCTCGAACACAAAACAAATGGCCAACTAGCGATACAACTTTGGAAGCTTGGAAGACAGCACAATTGCGTTTCAAGTCGCACAAATCTTCGAAGGACCACTAGCTCAAAGGCTGCGATGCGCACTCGGTCGACACGTAGATTCCAGTCAAGCCTGGAACCATCAGGCGGCACTGGGAAGAGGTATGAAAAGAAGGCCAAAGATGTCTCAAATTTGCGTGATGGCATTTGGAAAGAGATTTCTGTCCAAGTTGAAGTTGTTTTTTGATGTGAAAGCAGGTAGGATTGTAGTTCGATAGCAGCCCTAACCCTCCTACCCAGATGGTGTTTGGTGATGGCGAGTCCGTGGTGAGGAAGGAGCAGGCAAGCTCAACTGCTTCCTGCCGTTCAAACCCATGAGCTTTTCTATCCAAACTTGAGCTTCCCGCGTCATTCTTCATCATCAGTCAACCATCATTCACAACTGCCCTCACAACACACCGTTGTCCAAAGAAATGACTCTACAGCGGCCTTGACCACATTTGAAGATGAGGGGCTTAAAGTCTTTCTGTGTGGGCCATAGGCAATGATTGTGAAGGCGCCAGTCCTCAAGGTCTGTCTGATCCTCCAACAAACTGTCCCCAGTTCCTTGATAGGAAAATGTTATTCACGACTCAACTTGAGCCTTCGTAGCAGACTGTACGCATAGAACTTTGTGGCTGACCAGTTTCCGACCGCAGTGTACCGACAAACAAGAGCGAGAGGACAAGACAATCTAGACAACTCATTCGGGGTCCAGCCCGTGCTTTGGATCTATCAGGAGGGGCGAAGCAAGACGGCTGCGAACTTTCACGAAACAAACATAACAATCAACTTAGACTTGTCCAGAGAAGTCAATTTACCTACACATCAAGGTACGGCCATTGTGAGTGTCGTTGGCTAGGTCAAGGCGGCTGACGGTTCGTCCGACCAGTCTGTCAACCCAAGAAACAACGCTCCCAGCTTGCACAAGACAAGAGCTGTCTGTACGCGCTCTTACCTCTACTTATAGCGCTCATGGGGACGGCCTCGCTCGAACACTTGCACCAAGCAGTCTACCAAGTGGTTCTCAGGCCTGAGAAGTCTTGACTGTAGGTCTCAAAAACCTCATTGACACGTTGACCTGTCCCAGGTCCGTACCTCGCTCCAGACGGTTGATTCCTGGACCAGACTTTCATGTTCCTAGGCCGTTCTCCTCATCAGATCATATCCCTACAGCCATGCACTCAATTCAACCATTATGCGAGCCCCAACTGTGTGTCACTAACGGTCGTTGGGCCTCACATTTGGAATACAAGACCGGACTGGTGATGGTGCAGCTCAGGAAACTGGCCTAGTCAGGACACACTTCCAACAACAACCAACACATCAACTGTGCGGTCGGCTCCCGACTAGTTTAGGCAGCACTTTTTTCTCGGCAGGATTGCTTCCAGAACCCATCATAGGCAGCATCCAGGGCCCACTTGGCGCTGCAGAGAGGATCATCACACCCAGTATAGTGATCCTGGCGGCCCTCATCGCCAGAAGGCAACTGACTGGCTCTTGCGAGAAGGCCTCGCTGTGATCAATCCATCCTCCGAGAAGCGGCAGTCGCGGAAGTCGCACACTGCGGGTTCAGAAGGCCTTGTGTGCCGCCCAAAAGTCGGTCCTGAGAATAGCTCCTTCCCTGAACAGCAGCCGCTAGTCGCTTTGCACCTGAGCAAATTGCGAGTCGTCAAATGACTTGACAGCGTTATAGCGCCGTCGACGCTTACACAAGTGGATTCACTGACGATGTCCAATCCGGCTTGATAGAACGAGGGCGAGGAAGGAGGGCAACAGCCGGAGCGGTAGCAGCAGCAGAAGCAACTCACAATTTGTTCCTACTGGAACGGGCCATTGCCCCGTTGGGTCCGGTGAGGACCTGAGAACCGCTTCAGGGTATTGTCGAGAGCGGTCGCGCCTTGTGATGGAAAACAGGAGATGGTGGCGTTCTCCACATTGTCCGCAGCAAAGTAATGAAGCTGGACTGAAGCCAACCGATCTTGTGGTTTCGCTCTTCTCGTCACCAGCACCACAAGATATGCTTCACCGGTCCCCGATATGAACGACCCTTTTCAGACTGTTGCATGCAGACGCCTGGGAACCCGGCATATCTCAATACAAACGACATCAGAGCCAAGAACTCCCAACCCTCGGCCAAACTTTTTCCTTCAATCAACTCCAAGGAAAACCGCGGCAGTACAGTACAGACGAGGCAGTAGATTGAGTCCGCAGCAGAACGCATGTCGAGGCTCAACAGCCACAATCAGCTATCTCGCCATCTATGAATCCCGATTGCTGTGCTGCAGTACCACCGGGCCAAGGAACCGGACATGACACGCTTTTGCAAGATGCCCTGTCTTGTTGGCTCTTTGAATCCGAGTGCGACTCTATGTTGCATGCGGGGCAGCTAGCTACCGCTCTCACCCTGTCATCTTAGCTTTCCTCACATCGATAGTGGAGCTGAGCATCACAAAACATGTGAGGCTCCCAGCGAGGCCTACCCTGCAGGCATCGGCAGATGATGGCAGATGATGGCAGGCCATGACGGTCAATTGAGGGGTCTCCTGCTCTGGCATTTCTGCAGCTTGAACTCGGATACCGGCATCCTTCTCGAGCGCACCCGGCGAAAGCAATTTCCATAACGGCATAACTCAAACCGGGCAGCTCGTGCAGCATGTTGTGGAGTGAAAGTTTAAAGCCCCAGCCCTACACACCGGAGCTGAACACCTGGCGAGGACTTTTAGATAAGCGAGGCTAATGCTCCTCTGCGGATGGCAACCACCCACAATGACAAGCTGGCCAATGGGCCTCGACCGGTTTGGCATCCACGTCACTCATTTGGGAAGGCAACTCGTTATGAATTTTGCACTGCCGTGCAGTGCATCCACTCGGTCAACTTTGCCGCATACATTCGCACTGCCTTATAGAACGGCACGTGACCGGTTCAACTTCTCCAAGCAAGGCTTCCTGCAGGGCTAGTGGGCGGAAACTGCGCCCATTTACCCGTTCCATCAGATGCCGTCTGTCACCTGTCGATAAAGGAAGTACTGTCGTCCCAAGTACTGCCATGACTGTCATTAGCAACAGCGAAGAGTCAGTCGCTTTTCCGAGAGAAGGGGCGGATTGCGCAACCCTTTGGCTATTGGAGAAAACAAGTGAGGAGATTCATCTAAGCGAGGCGCCCTTGGGAACCATGACCTCATGGACAATCTCACTTCAGGCTGCTCGTGAACATAGCTTGCTATTGCACGATACGATGTCGTTCTTTCGCAGAGGGTGTGCTTGGCATGCCATCCTCTGCCTTTTGGCTGTCTGACAGCAGCACGGTAGGGCTGGGGTCCACGGTGCATTTTCGGACTCTACATGCATATTCTCTGTTGATGCTACTCGTCAGCAAATCTCCGTATGGCGCTTCTCTCAAGCATTATTGCATAACGGCAGATCAGCCCCCTCTCTGTGTGCCGATGCTTTGCTAAATGCAGCTCTTTGCAGGGCTCACTGCGCCGTTATGGCCCTACTCCCTTGTTGGCCCAGGGTCTACGTCTGCGCATGGACCTTGAAGTGGAATAACATGCCGTAAGATGCACCCCCCAGAGCGTCGTTGTGATATCACATTTCAAAAATCCGCTAACACTTGTTATTTTTATCATTGGGCCAGCGCTATCACACATTATGCACAGGTGACGTGAATGAAACGCCGTCAGAGCCCTCTCGTGACCAGACTCCGCTCCCTGGACCTCTATACAGTTCAGCATGCGATCAAAGTCGTATCTGGATCAAAATGTCTTTTGACGTCGATAGAGCAAAATATAATCGGGATCAGCAATTGCGCGAGAGACTCGTTTGCAATCGGCAGATAAAAAACCATTTCTGCGCAATTTGTAGCCGCTCGTCTTGACGGTGCGACTTACCGGAGCTAGTCCGCATCTGGAGAGATATCCATCTTGCACAGCGCCCGCTGCCACCAGTAAGCAAGGCCAGGGAATTACTCGCTGATATCTTCTGCAGCTCATGCTTTGGCGCGGGCGCTTCCGACCTTGGAATGGCGAGCGATGCCTGACCGAGTCGCAACCACCGTCACTTCAGAAAGGCTGTCTTGGCCTGGACCTAGCAAGCGTGGGCTTCCGCAACAATTAGGCACTCGAGAATCAGCACATCTTACAGACCTCATAGTATATCTGCACATGCACGGGATGGCTGAGAGATTATACGAGTAACAAAAGCCCAATGATACAGTTTTCTAGCGCCACGGAGGCTTGTTACTACCCAAGGATTTATTGTATAACTCATTTCGGCCGCACTCGGTACGTCTGACCATAGTATGGGCTGATGACAATCAGGTGCGAGCTTCTCATGTTGTTGCCGTCTGGGACTTCGCAAATCCGGGTATCGTCGGTTCCGACACTGTTCCCAGAGTGGGGCGCAGGCCAGACGAAGGCACGGTATCGTGAGTCTGGACTGTGAAAGACGCATCACAAAGCCGAGATTCAGCTCGCAGTTACGCGCCGTGACAGACCGCAGCGAGGAGTGGAACCCGGACGATTTGCCGAGAATCGCGGAATTGGATCAACTCCGGGCCAGGGCCCGTCGAGTGTTCAGGTCACGTTTAGGGAACTTCGGCTCCGGAGCGCTAACATGCAGCAAGCAAAAGCACTGTCGTGGCAACCGTTGGCTCCGTCTTTTTAGCCAATGGGCCTCAATCTGCTAACACAGGCTCTTGTACCGTGTAGGCGACAGCGTGAGCGTGGGTACCTTGGTTGGGTTCCTTTGTACGCTACCACCTCGATTGACCATCGACATAAGGTTCCCCACCCGGACCTGACCGGGACCAGGCTGACGTGCGATCCCTTTCGGTGTAACATCCTTGATCAGGCAATTGGCACCGTGGTCTCTGCCGAGGCGAAGTCGGCAATATGTATGCAGCGAAATGTAACAGTACAGACATCCCCAATCTCGCAGACGTGCATGACACTACAGCATATACACGAGTACATATGTGCACCCCTGCCTGTCATTTTCTAGAAGCACAAGAGATCGCGAACCGATAGGCCGGGGAAGCTACATCCTTCAGGACCTGCGCAGGTCTCGAGTTGCGTCTTGTCGGTACTTGGAGCATAAGTACACCACACTGCAACACTCTGATGGGCCCAAGGGAGCCTCCAAAGGATCAACATGCATGTGCAGCATGCTGCCGTCAATCGTCTGCCATGTCATGCCGTCTCACACGTGCACACAAGCAAGCACTCGCACAGCTGCTGGTCGTTACGACACATGTACCAATAATGAGCACATGGCACCTTCGCGGCTGCCTGGAAGTCTGTCCTTCTCTCGTGGTCCATCCTGATCATGTAGCACCAAGAGTACAGATCTCGCACCGCGAACATCATGTATGGCCTGGGTCGGAAATGGGAGCACATCAGCTCGGTCTCGGGAAGGACGCATTGTCATGTACCGTGCGTTGGCAGACTCCGAGGCTCTGGGACTTTTGGGGCAAAGAGAATCCTAAAGGACTTTCGGCTGAGCCAACGATCCACCACAAGGACGACTTCCCATTGGCCATTGTACGCTCGGCAAGTCGAGCCCACTTATGGTACATTGTGAAGAGCGTGCTTGCAGGCGTCCAGGCGTCCAGGCGACCCAGCCGTTTGTTCAAGAGATCAGAGCGGCCCCTGAACAAGGACGTTCCTCAAACTGCCAGTTGGGACGGACAACAGAGGTTCATTGGTTCCAATGGAATGGTCTAATGAGTGCCGAGACACCACCGGCCCGCAGTTGATGGCAGCATGATCCTGGGTTAGCCCTGGTGTCTTGTGATGTATAGTACAACCCCGTCCACCGCCAGGCAGGCGAACTGGCCTGAAAGGGCTCTGTTGGTTGTTGATCAGGAAAAGATTACTACAGATGTCATGCCAAGACCATCCGCAGACGCGTCATGATGAATAACACAAGGCACGACGCCCTCGGACGAGGCAAGCCCTATGAAGTTCTCTTTGACGCGCCCACTTCGCATTGGAGATGCTATCAAGCAGGCTATTCAGGGGGCCTTGGTAAAAAGGGACAAGCCGCTTGTTTGTGAGACCTACCTACCGCAAAGTACTAGCCAAAGTCAGGTACGTACCGAGCAATCACTTGGTCTCGGGGCTGGCTGTGGGTGGGTCTCTTCGGAGGCTGATTCGTCCGACTCGGACATTGCCATTCGGTATATGGCGGCGCACTCTTTTTGAAGTGCCGGCGTCGCATGTTGCTTGGACGGAATCAGGACTTGGCCTTGATGCATCAAAGTGATCGCACCGGGACAAGGCCCAAAACGATGATGCGCCTGGCAAGTGACACGCTACGATGTCCAGCTGTTTGACGACTCGCAGTACACTGTGTTTAGCTAGGAGGTGTTTGACAAGCACCAGCCCTCTATGGCCCCGAAACGTATATCCGCCAAGCTAGTCTCGACTCTTCCAACTCCCTCGGCAGGCAGCATCGCGATGCGAACAGTTTAGTGCTGCATTGGCAAGCTGGCTATGACCTATTGGCGGCGTGCTAAAAGACAAGCCAAGTCGACCGAATAATACCCGGCAGATTGAATTGTACTGCACGTTTGTGTCAACGCACGGCTCTTGCACGCCACAAACGGCCCTCATTTGCCGATTTTTGCATTTTGCACCGTGCCCCATATTGTCCTCCTGGCATGTACACCTGCTTTCGAATATAGCCTTTTGTTTCGAGGGCATTTCGAAGCTGGTAACATGTTGCTGGCTTCCACGACGCGGTTCCTGACTCTATGCTCTGATCTGGTGCCCTGTCAGTGCTCCAAACCGTCACCTCAGCTCGCTTCCTGTCCCCCTGTCTCTCATGCTTGATGCCATGCTACTTTCCAATGTATCAATGTATATGCATAGACACTTATTCACAGTGCGGCAGCTAATGAAAACGAAAGCAGCTGGATAGGTTGAGCAAGCCTGACACGCGGCGAGAGCGAACGGACGGATGGACAGGACGGATGGACAGGCCAAATTACAGACTGACGGACTACTAATGAAGCCAGCCGCAGAGTCAGCCACACACGGCATATCAAAGGCGATCAGCAAGGCAAGCATCGCGTCGGCAACGCTACTCGATACGGGATTGGCGCGCGTTTGCCCGCCGAGTCGTATGTCGTGTGTATTCACCATGACTACAGATATCAAACCCCGAAAGGTGGAGAGGGGGGGGGTTGGATTAGAAGGGGGATGGGGCCAGCGAGTCAAGAATGGAGTATTGACGGTTCAAACAGAAAGCAGAGAACAAGAATGATGGTGGTCTGCGGCATGTCGCGTGTCGCAACATTCAAGTCCCACTCACACAAACATCTCTTCCCCACGCATCCAACAAATCGACTTGGGCACTCTGAGCACCGTCCGACATTGATCATCAAAGTAAGCATTCGGCACATGCTATGTGGAGCTCGGTTGATAAGGAAGCCGGTCCCGAGGCATGTGGCTCGCTCACCTGAGGGAAGGGGAGCTGGAGGTGAAGTACCGAAAGCGAGAAAGACGCAAGACAGAAGGGAAAGATGGCGAGAAGGAGGTATCCATTCATGGATTCCATCAGACCACAATTACGGTGTGCCAAGCCTCCGCTCTCCGCGCTCCCCAGTATTGGAAAGGAGCCATATCAAGTCATGGTTGGGTGGTCTGTGGACACGACCATGACTGAAGGGGAGGGGGGAAAAAAGGGTCGCATTATATCGTCAGTTCTGTCGATTTCCCCTTCCCACTTTCATGTACGAAGCCGAATCTAGCTGCCTATGCTAGGTACACGTTGACTCCCAGGTTCCCCGGTGCTTGGACCCAGGGCTTTGGGACCGAGCTAGCGACGACATGCCGAGAGCCCGCCCCTTAATGGTCTGTACTATTGGCAAGGGTGCTAGTGCTACTCGTTCTCGCTTTGCTGGTGAATTGGTGATGGGTCATGGGTGTTGCTATGCGATAGTGTGTGGCTGTGGACACTGCCAACCAACGACATGAGAAGGAACCAATGAAATCAACCTAATCAACCAACCGACCAACCACTCGGTAGATGAGGTGGTGACGAATACCACATGTGTGTGAGCCCCATGCACGAGTTGCCCGTTGGCAGCAGTACCGGCAAGCTACAGCGCCTCTCGTGAGCTTCAAGAATGTTCTGGCCAGGCTCAACAACAACGTTTGCTCGTATGCACCAGCTATCACGAAAGCTACCAGCGTTACATTGTACGGATGACTTCCTTGCTGAGAAGACATGATCATCTGGGGCACGGAAAGTGACATCTACTGCTTTGCTGGATCAAACTCCCCGACCACGTTGGATGTCCTCGACAGCAAGCACGACGATGTTGTGATGGTTTTAGTCATGATGATTTGTCGTCGACCACTTGGTACATTGGTACCTTTTGGCGTGTATATACTCATCTTGACAACCAGGTACAGTAAGCCACGATATAAAAGCCAACGACGGACTCGCGGCCTAATACAAGTGTCCATAACTGTCCGTTTTGGGTGGTGAGTCTGAGTGTGGGTGGGCTCCTCACATCCACGACAATTTAGCGTCAACGCCATTTCCTTGTTTGACACGACTGTGGCAAAAGAGCCAGCCTCAAAGAAAGAAGCGCACAGAATTCAGAGAAATAGCGGAAATGAGGTAGCCAAGACAAGAACTTTTGCCTCGCGCCCGGTGCAAAGTGGCTAGAATAGGTAGGACTGCCGCGCCGCGCGCGGCGCTGGGCGGCGGGAGAAGGGTCTATTGATGTCTAGATGGCTGTACTACGGACGGACAGCGGCGCAGGGGCTTGACAGGTTCTAAACCAAGCCTTGGGAAGAAGGGTTGGAGCATGCACAGTAGTATGTGTGCCAAGTGCCGAGCGGGTGTGTCCGCGTCAGCGTGACCTTTTTTGGGAGGAAGGGAGAGAGAAAAGGAGGCTGTTGGTGTTGGCGGTGGTAGTATTGGAGTTGGTATTTTGGGATTGGGGTTGGGACTGTCAAGTATAGGCCTGACACGCGCAGCGCACGCGTTGTGTGCGTGCGTGTGTGCGCGTGTCCATGCAGCTCTAAATATGGTCCAAAGTCTGTGAGTCAAGCAAAGACAGCGTTCCGGGCTCGGACACCAAGAGTGAAATTTCAAGCCATTTCCCGCAACACGGCAAATTCATGCAGGCAAGAATCACATGTCAGCCAGAGTAGAGAGTCCAGGACAAAGAAGCAAAATCATCACTGCGACACCGCGACCGGACTTTTGTACGATTCGCACCATGACTCGAGAGACTCTCACACGGGGGAGGGAGTTTTAAGCGCAGCTCTGTAAGTAAGGAAGATGTTGTTGATACCACGACGAATGGAAAAGAAGAGAAGAAAAAAAAGGGTAATAACAACCAAAATCAAAGATAGGACAAAATACATGGTGATCCATGCTCTACCCCAAGTACTACGGCGCCAACACGCTTTGTGCCATGTCTCTACGCGCGCTCGTTCCAAACCAACAACACACAACTAAATGATAATAATAATGATAATAATAATAATACAGCCACATGGATGCCCATGTCAGCATCTGTAAAGCGTAGGCCACTGCGTGTGGGTAAGTGCGTGTGTGTGTTTTGTGGGAGGGGCCGAAGTATATCCGCGGCGTCTCAGTATTTCTTGTTGTTGGTGTCCTTGTCACGGGGGCCTGGGCGGGGAGAGAGAGATTCTGAATACATGGTGCTTGGTTGTTATTCTTCTGCTCTGTTTGTGACTTGTGTGTGTGTGTGTGTGTGTGAGAGAGAGAGAGAGAGAAAAGGCATGACGTTTAGCAGGTCGGTAAGGTAGGTACTATAGTAAGAAAAAGAAGAGGCAAAGAAAGGCAAAGTAAAGCACATTGTCATACAGACTACGACATGACAAAGCGACTAGTACAGCACTTGTACAGCTGAGTTGAAAGTGGCTCGAAGCAGGTGAGTGAGTGAGTGATAATGGCAAGGTAGAGCGACCCTTGGTTTGAACATATTTTTGGTTTTGCCGGCCTCCACTTTGCTGAGTACCGTTGCATCCCGGCGGCAAGCAGCAGCCACAAAAGACAGGAGCTGGTTATTAAAGGCCGGGGCTAGCCATCTAGGCTGCTCGGAGGGCCCAGGGAAAACGGAGATGGAGAGATAGAGAGAGATAGAAAGGAGGCGTAGACGGCGTAGACGGTTGGCGGCCATTGATTGTATAACACAGCCACGCAGAAAGAAAAGCAAAAAAAAAAAAAACCCAAGCCACGAAAAAAACAAACAAAAAACAAAGATGAAAAGAAAAAGAGTGTGTTTCCAAAGCAATACCAAGACACACA
>KZ678608.1:0-41817 GCA_003019895.1 Coniella lustricola
AAAAAAAAAGAAAAAAAAAAGGACCAAAATGCAACCCAATCCACGATTCCTCCTTATTTTGACCGCACGTGTGACAATTGGCTAATGTCTCTTCTCTCTCTCTCTCTCTCTCTCTCTCTCTCTCTCTCTCTCTCTCTCTTTCTTTTTGTAAATCCCCCGTTCGTTGACCGTAACGCCGGCTTAAGAAAGAAGGGCAATGAATGAAGAAATAAAAAGGCAAAACTGCCAAGCTAGTCGGCAAAGAGACGATGAAACCACAATCACATCAACCACTAACACGTCGTAACCAAACCCACCCCCCCTGTAGTCATGTAATACAACAAAGACTCTCACGATTCCATCCGCCCCTTTCTTCTCACAGGCGCACTCATGTCCCTCCTCTCCATGCCATGAACCCTCGGCTTTCGCTGTGTCGCAACCCCGCCGCTCCTCGCCCTGCCGCGCCGCTCCCGGATCTGCGCCAGCGCCTGCTCCCGCGTCATGGTCGGCGTCAGCGCAGGGTTGTTCACATCCCAGGCCGGCGCAACATCGTCTGCTACCCGACCACTTCCACCGGCGCTGCCCGTGCTAGCACTACTGCAAACACTTGCGCTTCGTGACGGTGTCAGGTAATCTCGCTGCGGTTGCTGCTGCTGCTGCTGCTGCTGCATAAAGAGAAGCTTTTGCGCCATGTTGGGTGCTGAAGTTTCCTCCCGCAGCGGCACGGTGGTGGTGGTAGTGGCTGTCTGGTAGTGGAACGAGGCGGCAGTGTGCGGGCGCGAGCTGTACGAGAACTTGAAGCGGGGTTGGGGGCGCCGTGGTGATGACGGCGCCGACTCGGTCTTACCGACGTTTGGGTCTTGCGATTGAAGAGGCGCGCGGTTGGTAGGGAACAGCTGCGGCCGGCCCAATTTGATGTCACTGCGGGTCTTAGCCACAGTGAGCATGCTCGTGCTGGTGCTGCCAACATCCACCACGGGCTGTGCATCGACAAAGATCTCGGGAGTGGTGTCGCGAACGAGGGCGTTGGGGTTCTGTTGCTGGTGATGGTGCTTGGATGGCGATTGTCCAACGGTATGGCCCATATAGGACGGGCAGGAAGCACTCTCTTGGCCTAGAGCTGCAAACGAGGGCGGCTCCAAGGAGGGCGTGCGCGAAAAGCACACAGGGACCTGCGGCTGCTTGATGTACTGAGGTGCATCATCCATGACCATGTCCTTGTCTTGAATCGTCAAGTCTGCCTCCATCTTCACTTGGTTCCTGTGGCTTCCGCCATCGCCATCAACACCACCACCACCATCACCACTGCTGCTGTTGCTGCCTAGCGTCTCGTCCATGGGCACAGTTTCGAAGGTTCCCGAGTCGGGCAGGAAAACAGCAGCTCGGCGCTCCTCTCTAAGCTCCATCCTGTTCGTCTTTGCTGGCTGGGACACGGCATGAGCAGGTATTCCATGCAGTGAAGGGATCGTCGCTTTCTCACTAAGAATCATGCGGTCTGACAAGTCCGCCAGTGGGACAGGCTCGTCGCGCTTCTGGCGCTTGGGACTGAGCAAGCCCATGCTGGAGCGTGAACGCTTCTTCATGCACGAGCAGGCGCGCAGGCGACACTCGGCTTCGAGGTATTCAATGTGGTCGTTGGCACGGTTGGCGCGCTGCTTCTCCCAGTGCCAGAGCCGTGTGAGCTCCTCAATTTCTGCTTCGCTAGCTGCAGACGATTTGATTCCGACCAGGGACAGCGACACTGCCCTCGATGATGTTGCTTTTCTCGGACTGGCAAACTCGTCGTCCTCGTCGTCCATGCTGGGACCGGGGAGTGGCAGTTTCCCTTCCGCGGCGATGCGCGCAATGTCTTCCTCGGTCTTGGCCAGGGACTTGAAGGCATCGCGCTCTTGCTCGACCGTCTTGATGCGCTCCAGAGCCTGTTCCAGTTCCGATTGGCTCTTGTCCAGCTGCTCTTGGAGACCGACGAGATTGTATCTGGCCTGGAAGGCTTCTTGTTCGCGCTCGAGGCTCAGCTCCTTCTCGCGCCTCAGGGTTTCCTCCGTGTTCTTGTGGGAAACGCGGGCCGACTTGAGTTCCTCTTGCAGCTTGACGATGGAGCTCTGGCTCTTGAAGGTCTCTTTGCGGGTGCGGCGAATTTCCTTTTCCCAGAGCGCCTGGGTGTGTGCGTGCGTCTCCTTTGCGCGGCCGTAGTTTTCCTGCAGCACGAATTCACTCTGGTAAGTAAACAGAATGCCAAAAAAAAAAGAAAGAAAAAAAAGAGAACATCAAGTCAATGATGCAAGGTGGAATTATGGCATTTCTAAACGAACCATGACAGTTTCCAGCCTCTCTCCGACCCGTCTCTCTCGGTCCTTGCCCTCTTCCAGCTGTCTGCGCAGCGCAAGCACCTCCTCTTTGAAGCGACGAGACTCCTCTTCGGCAGCCTCGCGACCAAGTATCGCGCGCTTCAGCGCGGCATCGGCAGTCTTGCGGTCCAGTTTGCTGTTCTGGACCGCGGCAAGGGTGTTGAACTGGTTGATCTTATCACTGACGGAGCTGTCGCGCGAGTGGCCTGGCCGGCTGGGCGACCGCAGGCTGTGTGTCGAGAGGTTCGAGTCGCGCCTTGCTGAGGGCGTGGGCTCCAGTTCGAGCGCAGCCATCGTGTCGGCGGCAGCGGCGGCAGCAGCAGCGGCGGAAAACGAGTCTGGCCGGGAGAAGTCGGCGGGCGCGGGCGTGGGCGTGGACGGTGCTGGAGCCAGCGATGTCCGCGGAGTCATGGGCGATGCAACGTGGGCATGGAGATGCATGGGCGGATCCACGGCTGGCGTGGTGCTGATGGTGTATTGCGCCTCGGATGCCATGTCTGGCGTCGCTGGCGATGGCGTCGCTGGGACCAGCATCGACGTGCAGCAAGGGCGAGAAAAGACAAGCAGAGGGAAAAGAATACACGACAAGCGCTGTGCTGTGCTGTGCTGTGCTGGGTAGCAAAGAGGACGAGCAAGAATGGCTGTGGATGTCGGTTGGTGTATTTGATTATTTGGTGGTGACGGGGTCGAAATGTTTTGTCGCAGGAGGGAAAGTGGCTGCGGGCTGTTCTGGTCCCCTCTGTGTTTGGTATTGTTGACATTTCCCTCTGCCCCAGTTTGCTCAGGCGCTCTCTGCCCGCTACAAACGCTGCCCAGGGCTGCAGCAACAGCGCCCAAACAGGGCCTGGGCACCTGTCCCAGGTTGCTACAGCAACGACCTAATCTACCCCCCAGCGGCCCGAGAGCCCAGGCCCCCCGGCCAGAGCCCCGCTTCAGCATGGCGAACAGGACAGGGGGTCGCAGTGGTTGCATGGGTGACAGGGGTCCAGGGCATTCCGTTGCCGTGCCAGCGCTATTTGCCGGTGCTAGCGGGCAGGACACTGCTCTGGTGCCGTCCCGCACAGGGGCTTCGTTCAGTGGACTGCCACTGCATTACGTACTGCTTGGCCGCTGAGCTGACGATGGGCCAGGCTGCCCCTCGCCCAATTCGGATCCAAAATCTGGCCACTGGCGAGCAAGTCCAGGCCACGGCTGTCCGTTTTCCACACCTGGCCATATACACTGCCAGCTCGATGCTCTGAGCCGAATCCCCTCTTCTCTTCTCCCAGCCCCCTTCCAGCGACACCGCGCAATTCACTTCGACTCGCAATGGCAGATTCACTCGACGCAACCCTGCGCCAGCGCAAGGTCGAAAAGAACGAGCCAGCAGCCTCAGTCCCAGAGACAGAGACAGCAACGACGACGACGACGACGACAACACCCGCAGCACTACCGGAGAAGAAGAGGAAGAAGACAAAAAAGGGCAGCAAGCAGGCCACCGACGACGACGACGACGACGATGACGTCGAGTACGAGAACCGCTGGGTCGACTTTGCGCGCGTCCTGACCTTCCTCTTCTTCCTCTCGTGCGGCCTGAGCTACCTCGTGTCCAGCGGCGAGTCGTTCTTCTGGAGCATGAAGGTGCCGCCCAAATACCTGCGCACCGAGTGGTGGAAGAGCCAATGGGTGAGTAGATGTATTCGTCTTGCCGCCTGGCACAGAAGCAGGGAAACCCGCCAGTTTGGCTGAACCAGTCTGAGCTAACACGTCTTTGCACACACCCTGCAGAACGGCCCCGTCTACATGACTCCCGAAGAACTCAGCGCCTACGACGGCTCCGACCCGACCAAGCCCATCTACCTTGCCATCAACCACACCATCTACGACGTCACCGCCGGCAGCCGCATGTACGGCCCGGGCGGCTCCTACAACATCTTTGCCGGCACTGACGCCAGCCGTGGCTTCGTGACGGGCTGCTTCAAGGAGGACCGCACCCCGGACATGCGCGGCGTCGAGGCCATGTTCCTGCCTCTTGACGATCCCGAGGTCGACAGCCACTTCACCAGCGCCGAGCTCAAGAACCTGCGCGCCCAGGAGAAGCGCCAGGCCGAGAAGAAGGTCTACGACGGCCTCAAGCACTGGGTGGACTTCTTTGCAAAGAGCCCCAAGTACTCGTTGGTGGGCTATGTCAAGAGGCCTGCGGACTGGCTTGAAAAGGAGCCCCAGCGAGAGCTTTGCGCGCAGGCTGCCAAGGGAAGGAAAGTCAGGAAGATTCCAGCAGACAAGCAGGCGCAGTAAAGGAGTGCGGCTTGGATCTGGAAGAGATGGCTTGTGGCTTTGCTGCCGGGAGGCATCTTATGCAAAGACACGTTGTACATACGTCCATTGTGAAGAGGAAATCTTGGTTTTCCTGCCTCACCAGGTATCTCACAGCAAGATCTACTTCCAACGTTATTCTCCTGTCCACCGAGACCAGCCCAGTGAGGAGATTATATACAGCAATATGTACTTGCGAGCGGTCGCTGCACCATCAGCTCATCAACAAACAGTCCAACCTGCGAATCCTCACCGTCCTTACTCACTCTCAACAACACCTCTATAGTACAAAGACAGCAGCAAAGAGTCCCGCCAGGCCAAGATACCCCCCAAGATCCACCAAGCTCGCTCCAGCCGTCGACACAGTCGCCGCGGCAGCCCCGGCCGTTGTCGACGATAAAGACGATGACGAGCCATTCGAAACAGTCGTGTTGGATGACGTTCCGACAGCAGCAGCGCTCCCAGGCACAATCATAGTGGCTGAAGCAGCGTGCGCCTTGTAATTCGCCAGCGATTGCGATGCGTTCGCAGCCGTGCTGGTGTGGGTGTTCATGCTTAGCATCCGGTGGCCATGTACTCCAAGATGAGAGACAGAGGAACGAAAAAGGAAAAAGGAAAAGAAAGAAAAGAAAAAGGAAAACAATCAAACCCACTTCTCATTAATCACCATCGCCATCCCACTCTCACAATGCCTCGCCTGCGCGCAGTAAATCCACACCGGCTCCGTACTCTTAATCTGCACCATATACGTTGGAATAGTACTTGTATTCGCAGCAGCACCACCGCCACCATCGCAACTATCATTCCCCGCCGCCGCCGCCGCCGCCGCCGCCGTCGTCGTCGTAGCTGTCTGGGCAGCAGCCACAAACCCCGAATGAAACCCCGTCACGTTCGGCGCAAACAGGCTGATTGGCTGACACGGCTGGTCAAACGTCGACTGCGTCACGGTGTGGTTGCCCGCCACGAACCGGAACTGCACCGTGTCGCCGACGGCGGCCTGCATGCTCTCGGGCGTGTAGGTGAGCGAGTTGTTGGCGCTGCTGCTGACGGTGACGATTTGAATCTTGCCTCCTCCTGCTGCTGCTGCTGTTGCTGCTAGGGATGCCATTACCACGGCAAAACTGGGTGTTTGGAAGTGCATTGTGAAACTGAGCGAGGGATTGTTCTGTGTAGAGAATGCGTTATAAGAGGAGCTCTCCTGGGTTCTTGGGAGGAACGTGGTAAGAAGAGTGAAGTTTATATTGACGTGATGAGTCTACTAGAGGGTTTACGAAGAAACGAAGGCGGCCGGCGCTGAAATCTTGATATCGACTGATCATGCAGGAAAGAACTGGCTTTTGTGATTGTCAATATCGTCAAGGTAGTGAGGAAGAAGGGAAAACAGTAAAATGTCACAACCGAGGAATACCAAGGAGAAACTGAGCAGCTCTCGGAGAAAACTGACAAGCAGACACATCCAGAAATATAACCGCACCGGAACTCGAAAACTTGCAATATCCTCATATCACCGCTACTATATCCCCTTCATCGATCACACACACAGATACGATACTGCGCCTCTCTTGAATCAGCGTGTCATCGTCACGCCCTTGCAGTACCGAGCAGCACCCGAGCCCCAGGAACCAGAATCTCAAAAGTCAGCTATGCTCACCACCATAAGCAGTCCATACCACAAGACTCTTTACCATGTAAAGCAAAACCAATAAGAACAATCTCCACACCATGGCACGCACGCATGGAGAACAAAGTCTGGGGAAAGTGATTGATGCCTGCAGTGCCATGTACGTCTGAAACGCGGTCCAGGGTCGAGCGGCATACGCATCGGTGATGAAAGGTTCGTCTGTTTCCAACCGAGGCCACTCCGCGCTACTGTCGTATATCACCTCTAAATTCGTCCCAAGTATAAATTTTGAAGCGACGAGGCCAATTCATGATGGGCTCTAACCACACGAAATGAACCGTTTGTGCAGAGGTCAAGGGCCCACTAGAGGATCGTTTCTTGGGTTGCGTCCCCATCGTAACCTTATTATTCGTGATTGCGATATGATCTTCTTGCGAGCAGCTAGGGAGTGGCCGGTAGAGAGTGACGGTGGCAGTCAGTCTAATCACAGCCACAGGAGACGAAGCCAAGCACACGGCTCGGAAAAGTCAACCTTGTCACGCCGTGGCAACCATGTGTGCACTTGATAGCGGGATGAGGTGGAACCTTCGCACGCGGCTGACTTGGCAAGAGTAGCCCAAAGACGCAGACCAGCTTACATCCATGAAGCTCCTTGGTCTTGGTCTTGTGGTTGTGGCTTTGTCTCTTACACAGCCGTGAGCCCCGGGGGAGTGGCAACGCGGGTACGTCAACAGCCGTGGCAGCTTCGAGACTCCAGGCTGTTTCATGATGAACAAAGGGCGTCAACGGGTACCGCCGCAACAGCCAATAGCCCTCATTCTCGCCCCAAAGACTCCGAAAAGACGCTGCATTTGACAACAGCACAGACACAGCGAATCTGTCAGCTCAATGGTTCCGCGTCTGCGTCGCTCTTTCATCGATGACTTGGCATACGAGAAAGCTCAAAGTAAACAGTTCCAGCACTTTGAAGATCCTCCAAGCCAGTCTCTGAGCGCCCGAATAGAAGGCCCTCGACAATGACTAATTACGCGGTGCAGGTTCTCGTCGCCCGATACCGTAGCTCGTGCTGGCCTTCTCGAAACTCGGCGGGCCAATAGACAGAAACTAGGGAATGTTCGTCGTTCGCCAAAATAGTGCGACTGAATGCGGGGCATGTCTTGATTGGCGAGTAGAAATGACAAGCAAAGTCAATTCCATGGGCGAGAATCTTAAAAAAAAAAAAAAAAAGCTTGGCGTATGCATCAGCAGTCTGGTCAATCTTCTAGAGCCATGACGATGAGATCCTCACAGATGAACGTCCTTAACGCTGGCTAAGAATTTGACGGGTTCGTGCCTGGTGTTGATCACTGCTTTTGAACGTCGTCCAAAGAATAGTTGTATCCATGTTCCCATGTTCAGTACAGCCAGTCGAAACTCAAACATCCAGCAGGAGCTGCGGCGCAATCTTTTCCAGATCCTCAACCTGCAAGCCACCAGCACACGCAAAGGTTAGCACAAGCTCCCACTCCAGCAGCGTATCTAGACCCGCTCCCCAGACTTACCTCCAGAAACCCCTTGCCCCGCTCCGCAGCAGCCCGCGCAATCGCCTCCTTGACAAACACATCCATATACCGCACCACAGCCTCGTTCGCATCCCCCGTGATCCTCGTGCCTTCCTTTTCAAAGAACTCGTGCAGGATGCGTGTCAAGAGCGCAGGCGGGATGTTCAGTCGCGGGCCGTCTTCCTCGTCCTCGCTGAGGCCTTCGTCAATGACTTGCTCTGGCTCCAATTGTGGGTCATCATTATCTTCTTCTCTTTGTGCGTGTGGCCGTCGTAGCTCGGCCAAATCAATGTCCTCTTCAATCTCCATTGGATCGCCTTCTTCATCTTCGTCGTCGTCGTCTTCGGCTTCATCGTCATCATCGCGTGCGTGCTGCTTGCCTTTTGCCTTGGCGGATGGCTCTGCGGCGCGGGAAGAGGCAGAGGCGGTCGATGTTGATTGCTTGGGAGGCATTTCAAGCCTCAGCGAACTTCTGTTTGGTGTTGGCGTCTGCAGCTGTACCGTGGGAACGGAATGTCGATGTGGTCGCGAAGGGATCGAAGATGGGAGAAAGGAAGACGCGTTGCACTACTGCAGCGCGTCTCTGCTAGGCACATGTATACAGTGATGACGATCTACAGGCCCGCTTGTACCCTAACCCTACATCAGCCCGGCGAAATACCAAAACACCCAGCCACGACACGAACATGAGCCATGCGTAAAGCGGCACAACATCACCTCTTCTCGCAGCCTATTTCAGATGGATATAATGTTTCATTTTGGTACACCCAATACATGCGGCCATAGGCATTGGAAAACTTGGGATCCCGTCCGCTCTCCCCTAAATAAGCCACTGACCGCTGGATTAGTAGTTAAGTGGGTGACCATTAGCGAATACCCGGTGCTGCATGTTTTTTTCTTTTCTTTCTTGTCCTTTTCTTCGTTTCCCTTTTTCATATTGAAATCTTGAATTCTTTTCCTATTTGACGTGATTTTCCTTGTTGTTGTTCTTGTCCTTTTCTTCGTTTCCCTTTTTCATATTGAAATCTTGAATTCTTTTCCTATTTGACGTGATTTTCCTTGTTGTTGTTCTTGTCCGTCAAACCTGTATTTGTGTGTATTAATATGCATGACTGTCGCTCTTTCGTATATCTGTTTCTCTTTGTGTATATCGTGTATAACCCTCACAAGTCCTCGCTAGGTGATGCTCCTTGAATCTACCACTCAGCTCTCCTCCTGACGCGACATTTCGCAAGCCATGGGACAAGCATCACAAAGGATAATTGCTCGCTCGGCTCGGTCTCCTCTGCGGTGGTGGCGATGGTGGCGGTAGTGGCAGCGCCGAAGCCTGAGACCCAGCTCGCGGACGATACTTGCTCATCTGCAAAACAACACCATCTCCATCTCTTTCTAAATCGTTTTCAAATCTACCGCTTCGGAAACCACCAATCTCACTCACACTCGGTAATCGTGTGATCACATACGCGGCGGCTGCTGCCGTCAGAGTACTCCGCCTGTCTGCTGCACCGCCACTACCGCCACCAGAAGCTTCTTGTAACGGCCCAAGCAGATCACACGGTGGCGGCGCCGGCGGCGACGAAACCGACATGCCTCTGTGAACATGGCCCGAAACTAGAGGACTCCTGTCATCCCCAGGACCACCAACAGTCGACGTGCTCCCCACAGGCACAAGCGTCGCATCCGTTGTAGTGGTCGTGTTAGTAGTAGTAGTGATGGCCGTCTTGGTAGAAACGGCCGTGGTCGTCGTGCGCGTCGTGGGTTTTGACAGCCGCCAGGCGCCCAGCCACGTCGAGGAGGTGTCGCTGCGGGTGAGCGGCAGCCGGCCGCGGCCGGAGGAGGCGGTGCGCGGGACGTTGAAAATGGCCGAGTGGCGGCGGCGGGCGCCGATGCGGGCTATCAGGCTTTTGACGAGGACGTTGACGGAAGGCAGGCAGGCGCAGATGAGGCCGATTGCGAGCTCGAGGAGACTGTTTGGGGTGAGAGTGGAGTGGTTCAGCCGTGGTGATTCTGGGTCTCAAGCATGGCTCGTTGAATGCTGCTGCTAGCAACGACGACACAAGACAGAAACTCACGTCAATATAGACTGAATGGTAAAGTCCTTTGTGGGATTCGTCGAGCTGACAAAGTAAAGGCTGTAGTACAGCCTATACACCGTCGTCCCAACAGCCACGCCACCAGTACTCAGCAAGAAGACAATCTTGATTTTCTGCCACAGGCTGAGCGTGCGCATCGATATGGCCAGTGGCATGGGTAAGATGAGGATGATGATATCTGTGATGACAGCAACTGCAATGTCAGCGGTAAAGAGGCGCGACTGATTGAGGCAGTGTGGGTTTTCGCCCGCGAGGCCAGTGTCGCTGGTGATGGTCCAGTAGGCCGATACGGGGATGCAGATGGCCGTCTTGGCGATTTGGATCGGCAGGTAGGCGATGCCCAGGGCGATGATGAAATAGCGCAGGGCTTTGGCGATGCGCTCGCGAACGGCGAAGACGCGCGCGATGAGGAGGAGGATGGTGGCTTTGGTGGTGTATGCGGCAGGGATGTAGATGACGGAGCTGTAGTAGAGCCACTGTGTGCATGAAGCCCATTTTTGCTTGTATGAGCATTGCTTGCTGCTTGAGAAGGAAGAAGATGTTTGCTCGTGAAGGACGTTTCGAACATGTCGGGAGACTCACCCGTAGGAATTCTTTGAAGCCAAGTATGTCGATGTCCCAGATATCATACCCTTCTCCATAACGGATCACTTTTACGGCATTAGTACTTGCGCTGTCGCATCGCAGAAATGTGGGGACTCGTAAGACGAAACTCACATTGAGTATTTCCGGCGGCAAAAGCGATAGTGAGGAGCTGTGGCGAGGCAAGTAAGTATAAGAGCTACCGACGCGATACTGGTCGTACATCTTGAGAGCTTACCCAAGCCGCCACAAAGGTATCTGTAACCAGGACGTCACGTCAGCGTCAAAAGCGCCGGAAAACCAAGCTCCACCAAGCTGATGAATACTCACAGTCTTCCGCAAGCATCCGGTCACATTTGACAACATGTTTGACATATAGCCTGATAATGGCAAACACCATCACCAAAGACATGCAAAGATAGATGTTGACACGGCCCAGGACGTGCCAAGTTGTTGGCTCAGGATTCGGATTGGGAGTGACGCCTGGCGGTGGTTGTCCTGCCGGCACGAAGCCTGGCGACGAGGAGTTCATCCTCCACCATGCCACGCCGACAATGACTAGGACCAGTATCCACGCATCACCCAGCAACACAGTCTCTTGTAGCAGAACCCTGGCCTTCCAGAGAGCGCAAGAGCGTGTTCAGAAATGGGTGAGATAAACAAGTCCGCGGTGTTTCTGCTGTGAATGAGTGTTGCTGGTGGGAAAGGCTGCCACAAACGGGACTTTGGGTTTTGGAGATGCAATTGTTATGAGATATGTCTTGGTGGTTGGTGCGCTTTGGACCGTGGTTTTAGAGTTCACCAACAAAGGCCGTGCAATGATCCGGACCACGACGACCTTCCACTATATAGCGAGCTATGGGTAATGTTCGTCCACCCGGGGTGTCGTGATCCTGGTTAGAGTTCAGCAAGCCGCAGAGTTAGGCCAGAACGGCTTGGTTGCGAGCCGCCACCTTGGGAGTTGCCAACCAAGTCTATGATTGTGTCTGATTGTGTAAGTATGGCACCAAGAATTCGCGGTGAGGGGTACAACCAGAGGCACAATAGAGTTCAGGCTTGCATGGGAGTCCCGACGCCATCAGGAGGACAATACCGGGGTGATACAAATGCTCCGAGTCGGACTCGGCCCTAATGCGTTGGCCGAGGCTCTTTGCTTTCCAGAAGCCTTCCAATCTGCGTTCACCGTCTGCCGTCTTGGCGTCCACCGGCCAGACCTACCTGTCTGTGTTTTAGAAAGGTCTGCCTTGCAGGTGGGTGGCTGATGGCCATGATTTGGCGGAAAAGCCGTGGCCAAGTAAGACAAGACACTGGCTGGCCACCGTCAGGGCAAACGTGTGAAAGGAAAGTCGGCTTGTAGTGTGTGGCTGTACAATTCTGATCTGGAGAGGCAGCTTGCCGCGATTGTCTATGTGGAGAGTATTACAGAGTTCCGTTGTTGTCGGTCCATCTGAGATCTCAATTCTTTGTTCACACGCCGCTGACTAAGAGAGCTCCCATCGATCCAAATCAAGCCCTGGGATCGCGGTGAGATGCTTGGCAAGGATTCGTAGTGGTCATCTGCAGGCTCACGACTCGGTATGAAAGTCATTGGGGCGAGACCCCGCTGCAGACCTCTGGCATGTCTGAGGTGGTCAATTCTCCAGATGTGGAGGGCGTGGCAAAGGCAAGATAAGTCATGGACATGGCTCTTGATCGGATTCATCGCACATGGCTTTCAACCTGTGTAGCCTGGCGATGAGAAAGGAGCTTCGCAATTCGACATCAGCGTGCAGCATACGGTTGTCACATTTTGCTGGCCATCAGGTCCACCTCCGCCATTGTGTTGGTGCCTCGCCGGATGCGGGTGCCGGAGGACCCGGAAGAATCTCGCGCAGAAACGAGTTGACGTCGTGGCCCGCCTTGACAACCTCGTCCCACTGGCGCGGATATCCCAAGCTGCACTCCTCGAACCGCACGCCGTCCTTCCAATCCGTCCTCCTGACGTGCAAGTGTCCAGAAACAACAACCTTGGCGTTGAAGCGCGTGTGCCAGTCCTCGGTCTTTTTGGTGCCGCACCACAAGATGAATCGCGGCACCCGCGGGATTGTCACCAGATCCTCCCTCAACGGCCAGTGGTTGACGATGATGAGTGGCACGTTCTGCGCGAGCGCCTCTTGGAGTCGCTTTTCCGCCCTGGCAACCAGCACGTCGCACCACGCCTCGCGGGACGGGTGCGGGTCGGGATGCAGGATGAACTCGTCGGTGGCAACGGTGTCAGCCTCCTCGGCCCACTTGAGAGCCTCCTCCTTGGTCTTGAGGTGCGCTGGCCGGAAGCTGTAGTCGTACAAGGTGAAGATGGGCGCGATCAGCGCAGGACCGCCTGCGCCCTCCCACAAGAAGAAGTCGTCTTCTGGCGTAAGCACGCCGTGCTTGCGAGCTATGGCCACGCACTGATTGTACTTGGCCTCGCCTCTGAGCGGCGCAGGGTCGGACGGAGCAGCGAGGGTGTACAGCTCGTGGTTGCCAGGACACCAAAAGACCTTCTTGAAGCACCGCGTGGCGGTCGAAAAGGCCAGCTCGAGATGCTCGGCCTTTTCGGCCAGGTCGCCGCACAGAATCAGGCCGTCGTCGAGGTGCAGGTCGAGCTCAGCCCAGAGATTGCGGTTGGCCGGGTAGCTCAGGTGCAGATCACCTATGGCGTAGAGGCGCATCGTGGGCAGGGCGCGGTCGAGGGCCAGTCGGTTTCGTCGAGCCGGAGCATGGCCATGGCTGCAAAGGAGGAAAGAAAACCGGCGCGTATCTGTACCGGCAGAGCAGTTGAGGCTGTCTCGGAGTTTGTCGCTGACCAAGGCGGGGCAGGATCGCCCAAAGTGGCCGATACTGATTAGTAAAGCGAAGCTCAGATATGTAGATAGACGGTGCTGGACTCTCGCCGGCTGCGATAGCTACATATCACCGGCGGCCATGCAATTGTGGATGTGATAGCATCGATAAGCCAGCCTTGGAACCCTGACCCTCTCAGCGGGCCGTCAGCCTCGTCTACAATCACACAAACAAGCATCCAAACGTGAGCTCGAGGACGAGCACAGATCACAAGATTCACTTTTCCACGCCCAGACTTGCACAGAAGAGTCGGTCTGATGCTTTCATGAAACTCGCCGATCGCCTAAGAAAGCAGGCGACGAAGAATTAGTCCTTTGTAAAGCCGCTCATGCCGATACAAAACGCATTTCGACCTACCCAGAGTCCAGAGTCACTGCAACTGGCAGAATACATATATACGCCACTTAATGTGACGCTATACTTCTGCCGGCATCACCACACGGCCAGACATGTCAATGAGCCAGCCAGCCAGCCTGATAAACCTGCTGCCCGTACGTATGGAGCAAAGACTTGTGAATGTGTGATAAAATTCAAAAAGAGACCGGGAATAACCGTGGAGATCCCGAGCCTTGAATTGAAAGAGACTCTTAAGGTTTTCTTGCAAAAGAAGCAGTCGGATTTATCCGTCCTGGTATCGGCATGCAGGGTGTCAGATCGAACAAAAGGCCCACTTGGGTGGAGTTCGAAGTTGGTTGAGGCTCTGTTGGTCTCTTGACTGCAAAAGATTCCAGTCGAGCCACTACAGTAGACGGCTGTGACAAGAGTCGAGGATAACCTTGGAACTGTCAGTTGTTCTGACGGGGACCATGCCTCATCCGCTACTTACTTGGAGTATTTGCCTCGTTTTCAATGCCCTCGACTATTTTGTGTTGGTGTTGGTACTACAACGGGAGCACAGCCGTGATTCTTGCAACCACACTTTATAGGATCGCAAAAGACCAAGGCTCAGACATGAAAAGCAGAGTTTGGTTCTACAATTTGGCGCCAGTACACCCGTGAACACGTACGTGGTGTCGCATTCGAAGGGGTCGTTCGAAGGGGGTGGGATTGGATGGAGTTCTGGAGAATGCTCCGATAGCGCAATGCAAAACATGATATTGCCCATTCAGGTCAAATTGCCAGCCCAAGCAGACCATTTGAGTAACGCAGCCATTTTATCGCTGAGAATCTGTTCATTCGTCGAAGCCAGTCATTGGCCCACCATGCTGGCACAAGGCTGACCAGGTAGATGGAACCATCCACCTAGGTACGATGATGTCTTGACGTCTCGACATCGTGCTATTCGCCCTGCTGAATCAGGCAATATCAGGTTCAGCAAGGCACGAGCAGAAGCAAAAAGCCTGCGGGTCTGACGTTGTCTTTCTGGGCAGACCCATTTATCAAAGTGGGCTGATCGGAACAAGACTCGCTGGATTGCCACATGGGAATCATGCAGAGACTGCGCTTCTACTTGTTGACCCGCTGGAAAAGAAACTACCAAGAAGAGAAGAAAGAAGGAAAAACCTGGCGTTGGCCCGTTGATTATTATGGATCTGACGTGGCGAAGAGTTGAGGGTGTTTTGCCAGCCACGACTTACTTGTAGTACATGCTGCCAATTACGTGATGTTTCGGTGCTGCCAACGCCGCTGGTAGGCTTGGGCAAGACCCAGTCTCATACACGAGAATCAGAATAGAAAAAGTGTGGTGACTTGGGACAAATTGTCGGTCAACTCTCAACTCATCATCGCCAGCTTGGCTCGACACATGGCGAGTTGTGACACCATTGACCGCTGCAAAAGCCGGGCCAGCCCTGTCGATGGTCGGCCTCGGGAGCTAACGGGATGATGCATCACAGCGCGTGGTAGCAACGCTAAGCGGCGCTTCAGGGGGGCTGCCCAGCAGTACCAGCAATGCCAGTTGGCACACCCTACAGGGCCTCGCAGGGCTGATTGGCTTGGCTCCAGGGCCCCTAGGTTCTCGTATAGACTGTCATGGCGGTACTTGTAGATGGTACAGGGGGGTCCCCCTGCCTCAGCCTGGTCGCCGCCATGTAAAAGGTGCTCCTGCCCTTCTCGACGTCAACGAGGGTGCCTTCGTTTGTTGGTTGATGCATCGTCAACTTTTTCTGTAGAGAGCTTCATCTTCCCCGTCTATCATTCCTACCTTTTTTTTCCTTCCCAGCCCAGCGGCTGAGGTACCTCAGCTATCGCACACCAAGCAACGCTGCAATGGAGCCTCAAGTCCGCCAGTTTCCTTCCAACACGCCGTCTCACGAGAAGCAGCATGTCGACGACCCCGAGGACTCGATGGGCTCTGGCCTGGCCGATCCTTTGCCTCGCGTCGCTCTCGAGCGAGTACCAACCTATCTGCAACCGGCCATCTCGCTCAGAGAGCGTTTGCACCACTTCACCTTCGCCTGGTACACGGTCACGTAAGTTGTGTCTGGGCCGAGGGTTGCGGATTTCCTCCAACATCGCAAGCTTCATGGGCATCGATTGACAAAACGGTCTACAGTATGTCGACGGGCGGCATTGCCTTGACGCTCGCCTTGACGCCTCATCGATTCCGCGGCCTCGACACAGTTGGCCTCGTCGTCTTCCTCTTCGACCTCGCCTGCTTCTTCCTCGTCACGGTCTGCCTGCTGTTGCGCTTTGCCCTTTACAAGGACACCTTTCGACAGACCATGACACGCCCCAAAGAGGCCCTCTTTGTCCCGACCTGCTTCCTGTCGATCGCCGCTCTGCTATCCAATGCTGCCCAGTATGGCACCATGTTCCTCAGCGACCACGCACAGGCCGGCCTATCAGTCTTCTTGCGCGTTGCCTTTTGGCTCTACGTATCTGTGACCTTTGCCACCTCGGTTATCCAGTACCATTTGCTCTTTTCCGTCAAGGAGCAACGTCGACTAACGGTCAACTCCATGACACCGGCTTGGATTCTGCCCATCTTCCCAGTCATGCTCTCGGGAACCATTGCCGCCGCCAGCTCGTCCACGCAGGACCCTCAGCAAGCTCTCGCCATCATAGGCGCTGGTGTTGCCGCTCAAGGCCTCGGCTTCCTCGTCTCGACCTTTCTGTACGCCACCTATCTCTCCCGACTCATGGTCTATGGCCTGCCAGCACAGCGACCAGGCATGTTTATCGCAGTCGGTCCGCCCAGTTTCACCTGTGTTGCGCTGATTGGCATGGGCAACGATATCCCGCGCATCTTCGCTTCCCAGGTGCCCTTGGTCGACGGCCTGATCAGACCTGACATCTTGGCCAGTGCTGTACAGCTGGCCTCGCTGTATTGCTCCTTGTTCCTCTGGGGCCTGAGTTTCTGGTTCTTCGCGTCGGCGGTCACAGCGGTTGTTTCAGGCATGCCAGACCGCAAATTCCATCTCAGCTGGTGGAGCTTTGTCTTCCCCAACGTGGGCTTTTGCATCTCGACCTTTCGCGTTGGTCAATCATTTGGCAGCCCTGGTCTGCTATGGTTCGGCACTGTGTTGACTATTGCGCTGGTGATTGTCTGGCTGGTTGTTGCCTGTCGCTGCGCCATGGCCGTGTTCAACCGTGAAATTGTGTGGCCAGGCCACGATGAGGATTCTGATTGATTGATCGTGCTGGAATTGGAACGAGAAAGTCCATATGGTGCATCTCCCTCACCACCGAAAACAGCTTCTCACGATCGAGATCCTGCAAGGCCAATCTGCTCTTTGCCCGGCTTCACTGGCCGACATGCCGGTAAAATGCATGTCTGCGAGATTTGCAGCTAGACCCCGCACAGTTTGGCGGTCCAAATCAAGCTGACAAGCCTCTGCGTTGTCGATTGGCATGCACAAGCAGCTGCTCGGATGAGCCCAGTCTGCACCTAGCCCGTCCAAGCAAGTAGGGAGGCTGACGATCAATCGGCAGAGAACTCGTCTTACGCTTGAGACTCCCTCGTTCTGCCGTTTCTTACTCCATTCGACACGTTCAGGACCTTCAGCATACAACAACGATATTCGTGCAAGCGCGACGGCAGCTCGGACAAGATGGATGACACACAAAAAGCTCCGCAACCCCGTCAGCCGACAACGATCTCTGGTTTTGACGTGGAGTACTTGGAGGCGCTCAAGGACAATGAGTTCAAGGATATCGAAATCCCTGTGATGAACACGCCGCAGGAAATGCGGGCATTTGGCGAATGGATAATGAAAATAGCCCTCGAGAAGGAAGCTGCCGCCTATCCTCCACCCGCAGAGTCTGTCGTGGAGACAGTGGTTGAGGTCAAATCTTTTGACGGCGCCACTATCACTGTGTCCCGGTTTTCGCTGGAACAGCATCGCGTACCGCTAGCAAAGGGCCAGCCATTGCGTCCGGCCGTCTACCACGTACACGGAGGGGGCATGATCACAGGCAGCGTGGATCTCTGGCGGCCATTGTACGTGCGGAACGTAGCCATGTGGGACGTGCAAGTGTTTGCGGTGGACTATCGCGTTGCACCAGAGAACCAAGCACCAGGACCCGTAGAGGATTCATTCGCTGGCCTCAAGTGGCTGTCGGAGAATGCATTATCGCTAGGTGTGGATCCCGCGAGGCTGGTCATCTATGGCGACAGCGCCGGCGGAGGAATTGCAGCTGGGACCACCATTCTAGCCCGTGACAGAGGGTTGGAACCGCCTCTGGCCAAGCAGATACTCGTCTATCCCATGATTGACGACCGCACCAAGTACGGATCCGACTGGCCGGTGCGAGAGTTCTTGGCCTGGACGGAAAAAGACAACCTCATTGGCTGGACAGCGTATCTGGGTGCCGACCGAGCAGGCAGAGAGGACGCAGATGTCAGCATCTACGAAGCGCCCGGCCGTGCCACGCCGGAGGACCTGGTCGGACTGCCCAGGACGTACATTGACACTGCAGGATTCGACTTGTTCCGCGACGACAATCTGCAGTACGCGGCGCGGTTACTGCAAGCGGGCGTCGAGGTCGAATTCCACCTGTACCCGGGAGTGCCTCACGGATTCGAAAAGGCGACGTCAGCAAGCGTAGTCAAGCGGGCAATGGAGAACCGGAGACTGGCCATTGCGACTGTGTGAATCAGTGAAAGCTGCCAGAATTGCACCGTGATGCTCAGCAAGCCAGCAATACAGTATAATTTATCCCAGCTTCACCAGAGTGTACTCTCTGGTACTGTCCTGCAAACTGTCTTGGAATGTGACTGTCGCCCTCTTACGTTATGATGTGACGGGCGTGGCAACAGTCCAGCTTGCAGGCAAAGAAGTTGGAAGAAGCAAAAGCAAAGAAGAAATTGACAGAGCACCCGCTGACTCAGCTGGACCCTGAAATCCAACAATGCCATAGGGACCCGCTGTGGGAAAGAAGAAAAAAAAAAAAATAGAGTGTCGAGGAGGATCCCCCACCATGCTTATTGTTCCAGGCGGTTGGGTTTTCCTCTGAACTTGACAGGGCTCGAGTTCAAAGCATTGAAGATGCCAGGTCCAGCGCCCTTTATGGCCACTTACTCCAATGTGATCTGATCAAAGAAAGATTCTGGACGTTCAATAGGCGCATGAACAAAGAGCTCCGTTAGCTCGCACGCAACTCAAGCAGAGCCTGTGACTCGCTGGACTCGACAAGAGAATTGCTTGAGGCAAAGAAAGAGATATGCTGCTGGACCCTGTCGCAAGTGGGGCCCAAAAGCTTTCATATGCTTGTCAGATTTTGATATTTTCTTTTTGTCCCTGCCTTGCCTGCTGCTGCTTTGGGCGGCCTCGACGCCAATGAGTGGCCACTGGCCACTGACAGACGCGTTGGGTCCACGCTACCGTACATGTTCATGTTGATGGTTGGCAAATGAGGGTACAATGCCTTTGCTCGGCCCAGCCTAAGAGGTTTTGTTTTAAAAAGGCCGAGTCTTTCAACTGGCCCTGTTCTTTTCCTCGTCGACCTGCCTGGCTTTGTTCCTCTTTCTCCTACCTCTTCTCTCTCTCCATCCCTTCATACACACTTATATATATCCTCCGTTCTCCCTCCTCCCTCCTCAACCAACAACTTTTACTTCCTCACAAGCACCACACTCAAAAACAACCCATCACACTTCCAAACAAACCAAAGTCACACACACACACACACACATTCACCATGGCTCAAGAGTTTACCATCGACCCTTCGGCCATCAAGGAGCTGCAGCTCATTGAGGCCAGCCTGTCTGATGTCGACACGGAAATCACCGCCAAGCAGTACCTGATGACGCGCGAGATTCTCCAGGCTCGCCAGTCCACCATCTCCAAGATCCCCGGCTTCTGGGCCGTCGTCTTTGACCACGCCTCGGACGAGCTCGAGGCCGCCATCACTAGCAACGACCTGGAGGTGTTTGCCAACGCCCTCAAGGGCATCGAGATTGGCCGCCCCGAGGTCCCTGCCTCGGCCACGCCCGCCCACGTCGGCCTTGAGCACTTTGGCGAGCCCCGCTCCGTCACGATCCGCTTCCATTTCTCCGAGAACCAATGGTTCTCCGACTCTGTGCTCGAGAAGTCCTTTTTCTACCGCTACGGCAAGGACGGCTCCGCGGGCCTCGTCTCGGAGCCCATCCGCATCAACTGGAAGTCTGGCAAGGACCTGACTGAGGGTCTCACCGACGCCGCGTACGCCTTCTGGGCCGCGCAGAAGCAGAACCCCGGCCAGAACCTCGATGGCGTGCTCGTTGGCGACGCGCGCAAGGCCCGCGACGCGGCCGCCCGCGACATGCCCGAGTACAAGGCCCTGACGGAGCGCCTCGAGAGCGCCACCAACGGCGCCATCTCCTTCTTCAACTTCTTCTCGTACCGCGGCCGCTGGACGAGCGCTGCCGAGAGCGTCGAGGCCAAGGCGGAGCTCAAAGCCAAGCGCCAGCACGCACGCACGTGCAACGGCGAGGACCACGACCACGGCGACGACAGCGACGACGAGGACGAGGACTTCCCCGAGGAGAATGTCGAGACGTTCCCTGCTGGCCACGAGGTTGCTGTTGCGATTGCCGAGGACATCTTTCCCAGCGCCATTGACTACTTCATGGCCGACACGATTGACAGCGACGATGAGCTGGATGGTCTTGAGATTGACGACACGGATGGCGACGATGAGGACGACGATGATGTTGAGATGTCGTAGAGTTTTGCTTCTTTTCGGAAGACGGGCGCTGTGCGATGATTGATTGGTTGGAATGAGCAAAGCGAGTTTGCGTATATAGAGATATACACATACACAACACACAACACACAACAGAGAGAGAGACAAAGACGGGGGCTGCGAAAGGGAGAAGAGTCTTTGGGAACGTCATGATCAACAAAAACAAGATACCATTTTGAGATTTAGGGGTTTTTTATATACATCTACGGGGGAAGACAGCAAACAAAGGAAGGGTTTATAATTGGATAAAATGTCACGGCTGGAAACACACGATATTTGTCTTTTTGCATACGTGACTTTTGGTGATGTTGTGACTTGCTTGGACCATCATGCTCCGCCGTGGTGGTGAGTCCCTTTGACACTCACTTGAACTTCTCCTGCCAGTGACTCTTTTAGCAACGAGAACTCAATATCTGCTTGACTCTTAAGCGAGATGATCCGAGTACAGAAGGTCGCGCAACAATCACAGGTGCATACTGATCGAAACCACATTCGAAAATGAGCAGTCAGGATCAAGTGACCAAGTACATACCTAGGTGATTTTGACGCTCACTGCAGACTCTATGTCCTTGGGTTTTATTGCCATTGGGTCTGCCTCACAATTACAAGTCAGGAGGAGGGGAGCTGACCACGGACCATCACGGACAAGTCAGAACACCAGGGGCAATCTTTGTCAGTCTCGGAACCTTACGTACTTTTGGGACTCAGGATTCCATGACAAGCCACACGTGTACATACGTACATATACGCAATTGGCTCTTCACGTTGCCGACAGCCTCACAGTATCTCGATCGAGACGCAAGAACTCAACCCTCAAAGGGTGTGGGATGAGTACGCCACGATTGCTTCAAAGTGGTATGTATGTATGTATGCTGAACGCACGACGCAGGCCCGAAGTATACTCATACAAGATTTCATATCACCACAAGGCACATTCACGTTTGAACTCTTGGAATCGCCCTCAGCCTCACACGCTTACTTTTATACTCTTCGAACCCTGACGGTACCATCTTCTTACGCGCAAGGTTGCCTCGACTGCTAAGCATGGAGGGCAACTAGGCTGTTTGTCATGACTGCTCAAGCACATTAGTTCCAGGCGAACGACGCAGGCCTGAAGCATATAGGGTCTCATCGAAGCCAACCTCATCACAGGCCACAAATCAAGAAACCGATACTTGCCTTCCTCTATCTCTGTCTATAAATATATCATCATCTAGTCCATCACTTCAAGAGACTCTTCATAACCCTCAACACTGTCCTCTCCTTTGTTCTCAAAACCATACACTTCCACTGTTCCTGTAAGACTCCTCCTCCATTTGTGCCACCGACCTTACAAATCTTGCCACAACCCGTAATGACCAACAAGATCCGCCATCGACGCCTTGTCTCGACATCTTCCGTCTTCGAAGCAGGACCAAGCACTCCCGCACCAGGGACAGTGCAGACGGCCGCACCACCACCACCCGCGTACTCGTCCCCTTCTGCAGCCCACGGCGTGCCGTTTGAGCTCCGGTATAAGCAGCCGCGAACACCACCGGTGCCAGGAGCCAAAGTCCTCTCTACTGAGCCAGAGCCAGAGCCAGAGCCAGAGCCAGAGCGGGCGTATCGGCGTCATCACGACCAGACTGGTGAGCTATCTCGCGCTGTCCCTGCGTATTGGGAGCCCGGTTAGTTCTGATAGTATCATAGAATTGTGAAAGTCAATGCACCATCTACTTGCATGACTGGAAATATACATTACATAGCAAGCGGATGGCTCTGGGAAAGAAAGATCAAGTATAACTAACTTCAGATCCACCAGCTGCTCATCACAACGACAACAAAGGTACCTCGTACGAAATGGATTCCCTTCCCTACAACACCACCGCCACCTCCTCTACCACCACTCACCACGTCCACCGTCCACTCGACCGCGCACCGCTTCACGCCTGGGTGACCGAGACTCCCAACTCTTCCTCCTTGCGCTCCTGGACCGTCAAGCTCATCCTCGCCCTCTGCATTGCCATCCTCGCCGCCGCGGTCATCGCCCTCTCCATCGAGCTGGCCGCGTGCAATGACCACAACGCTGCGAACCAGCACTCGTCCTCTCTCGCCGCAGCCGCCGTGCCAGGGGTCAATGTGATGTCCACGTCTTCGGTCTCGACGCTGACGTCTCTATCAACATCGACAACAACAGCCACAGCATCGACGACAACGACAGTATCAGTATCCGTGGTGCGCACCAAGAACGCCAAGCCGACAACGGCCATCTCCAGCGTCACGGTCACGCTCACTACAACGGCAACAGTGGTGCCGAGCCTCTTCGTCTCAACGAGCGTGATTGTGGTGAGCATCACGGCGTCGCCGACGAGGAGTAGTAATAGTGGCAGCTCGTCTAGTCATGGCGTTGACTCCGACTCCGACAATGCGAGTCAACTGCACACGGTGACGAGGACGGTGCTGTCCAAGGCGAGTATGACGACTGCGAGTTTTACCGAGACGTTGACGACCACGCGTGTTGGAGGATCTGGATATGGAGCTGGAACAGTGACGGCGACGACAACTGCTGAGGGCGCGTTGGGGACTGCTGCTTCGGTGCTGGACGGTGAGTAGAGAATGTGAATCTGTCTACTTGACGACTCTTGCGAGTTGGAGATCCAGGCAAGAAGGTCTGCATTCCTGCAGTTCCTCTGGACTTGTTCTTTTCTGGTCCGTCTTGTTTTTCCAACAAAATCTTCTACACACTAAACAAATACTGACTGCCACCTCATCCCCCGTCCAGAATACAACTGCACGCCAGGCTGCGCCCGCTATGCCGCCAGGCCAGGTCTCGACATACTCGACCGCAGCGGCAACTCGTCTTACTGCGCGAACATCATGCTCAACATCTACCGCCACTGCGCCGTCTACAACAACTGCTCGGCCGTCAACACAGTCTCGGACGCGGATGGCGTGCGCGAGCACATGCTGGAGAAGGCGGCGAATTGTTTCTTCATGTGCGGTGCTGATCTGATCACGGCCGAGTGTCCGTGTGGGCTGGACGAGGCGCACGTGAGGTGTGCTGCTTGCCAAGGCTGACATGTGTGTGTGTGTGTGTGGCCTTTGGAATCCGGGACATGGGAATGGAGGCATTCTGGAGGAGAACAACAATGGTGTAGTCTCTTCATTGTTGATGATGTCGGTATGGTAACTAGGCGCTGTCTCCATAACTCCTTCGACAAGTACCATTGTGAATATAGTTTGATCTTCTTTCCTGCGCCCGCAGCTGCTCACTCCCGTCGCTTCGAGATCTCACCACACGAATGCCTGGGTAGCGCATACTGCCAAGTGCTCATGATTGTGGGATCAGGACAGAAAGTCGGAACCAAGAATCTCACGATCCTTATGATACATACACACATACCTACACCCCCTTCACACCCGAGTACAATCATCCGACCAACATGCCAGCAACTCTCCATCATGACGACCAATCTCCTTCTGTAGAATTCGCACTCCCACACAGATTGAACTCAACAGACCTCCACTTGGGCGTGTCCGCAAAGAGAGTCGCATTGACAAGCACATCAGTGACGGTGATCGCCTTGTTGAACAGATCGATGCGCTTGTGGCCGATGCTGCTTCCGTTCGAGACTAGCGTCCACTGTTTGGGTTGCGATGATGATGATGATGCATCAGCCTGTTGTTTACTCTTTTTCGCCGTGACCACTTCCCGAGATCGATTTCCAGACATCTAGTTCTCGACCCGTCTCTGTGGTGGTCGAGAAACAAAGAAAGAGGCTCACTTACCGGCACATTCAACGTCCCATTTGCCTCTTGCGCATCCACAATCTTGGCCCACACCTCGTACGCCCGGATTACCTGCCCATCCGTCTGATCCTCCATCATCACCACACGGTCAATCGCAACCGGATGCTCAAACGCAAAACTCAACCCCGTCCCCGTCCCAGCAGCACTTTCGTCGCCATCCACACCGCCAATCGTTGTATTCGTATACAACGCGCTGCTCACAGGATCGTCATAGCATGCACGGATCCAGTCACCCAAGGCTTTGTACAGCGCCGCGTGGCGCGCGGGGACCAGTCCGCTGCGGTCGGGCGACAGATCCAGCTCGAGGATACAGTTGCGGCCGACGGTCTGGTGGTAGACGTCAATCATCTCGGCGAGCGGGCGCAGAGGCTGGTCTTGGCCCCAGAACCAGCGGTCGTCGGCTTGGAGGGTTGTGTCGCACTCGGCGGGGGCGTAGTACGGGCTTGTTGGATCGCCGCCGTCGTTGGACACGCCCGTGGACCAGATTTCGATGCCGGGAAGGCCAGCTGTGGTGTTTTTGCGTGGATAAGAGGAACGGTCCTATCACGTCGTTCGGGAGGGGACAATGAAAAAGGATTGGACTTACTCTCGGTACCAACCCATCGAATGGCGTTGGCAGACAGACAAGTCCCATTTACCCCAGTCGTGGTCGTACACGAGTTGAAAACCACAGCCTGCGGTTGATATGCCTGGAGCAAGTCCTGGATCTGCTCAACCTGGCTCTCACTGTACCCTCCATCGAACCACAACTACCATTTGCACACCTGTTAGTCATTGCAAGCCACCCGTTCAGAAAACCAAGATGAACAAGAAGCCTCCAACAAAGCAAGTGGAGAAAAGGAGAAGAATAAGAGAAAAAAAGAAGAAAAAACCAAAAAAAAAAACCAAGACTCACCTCCGTCAAGTCTCCATACAACGTCCACAACTCGGTCAACTGCGCCATGACAATCTCATCATACGTCGCATTGCTCACCAGAATCTCCCCCGGCGACCACGTCGCGTTCACCAACGAATCCTGCACATTCAAGAAGTTGTTCACAATCGTACTGTAGTAGAAGCCATGCCCAACCCCATACTTCTCCGCCGACGCACTAAACATCCCCACGACATCCAGATTTGCGGTGCCATTCCCGCTGCCACCGCTGCTGCCCCCTCCACCAACACTAGCAGGCGCATAAGCCACACTATAATTATACGCACTCGTCGTATTCTCCCTCGTCTCAAATGTCACGTTGCTCGGCCAATTCGCCCACCCGCAATTATGCTTCGCGACCAGCGTTGCATACCGCGCCCCAAACGCAGTGATGCTGTCCATCCACTGGTCCGTGTTGAGCAGCGTGGGCGTGAACAGGGACGGCGATGGGACGAGCCCGGGCACACCGTTGCATCCGTCGAGCGAGATGTAGGTGGCGATTTCAAAGTGGATGAGCATGCCCATTTCCTTGTCCTGGAAGGCGAGCTGGTCTGCAGTGGGCAGCGCAATGACAGAGCCGTCGAGCGGCGAGATACGATAGCTGGGGTATGTCGTGCCGTTTGCGCCATCGCTTTGGCGGGCGACCACGTGGGAAGCTGACGGAGGCGAACGAGCGACATTCTTTGGAGAGGATGCAGCGGCAGTGGCAGCGCATGTGAGTGAGGTTGATGCTATGAGGAGAGCAGCAATAACCCAGCGGCTGGCACTGGCGTGGAGATGGGAGAAGCCCATGGTCGGCGTCTTGCGAGGCCAATGAAGCCGTCAATTGTTGAGGAAGATGAACAGACACCAAGATTGCTCACCACGACTGGAATCTGCTCAACTGGATTTTGTCCTGAGAAGTGACGCCTGGGAGTCAAGTCCACGATGGAGAAGCGGGGGAACTTGTTGATTTGCCTCGACATTAGAAGCAGTCTTGTCGTTGCGATTGGATGTATGTCCAATGCAACGGTATCTCGGGCCAATGTTCTATGGACTGTGGATCGAACGGAGCAACTCCGCATATGAACCTCGAAACTCACCCGGACTGCCTTCTACCCATGTTGAAGATACAGAAAGCGCGGTGATCGCCAAAGCCGGCGGACAGTCCCTGGTCTAGAGAATGTAACGTTCCAGATCTGCGTCGCTTAGCAGCCACTATTAATGATATCGTTTTTTGCCAAGAACCGGGAATCAGAAAAAAGAAAAGAATAAGGAAAAGAAAGAAACCTGTGATTTGTTCCAGAGTCTTGGTCAATTATTCAGCAGTTGTTGAGTCCCGTTCGCGACCATCTCTAGCGATCCGGTGTTCCCACCTGTCAGCCATTTCTTCGATGGATGTTCACGTGAATTTCACATATGTGACCGGCTGGACCATTCGTGGTACTCGCGATGTATCAGTCAAAGCGTGTGCGTGTGTCACAGGCTTCAATGCTGCCCATCTCAGCGGGCTGAAGCAACGGTCAGCTACTTCCAGAGATAAGTGATTGGGGAAAAAAAAAGGGTTCGAGAATACCGCCTGTACCCGAGATATACTGCAAGGAATTCCAAGCTTCATTTCAGAAGCGCACGACCGGCTCCTCTGCATGCTGTGATGTCGGCACAACAAGGTCCAAGCAAGTTGTCCAGTGTGGCACTCTTGTCCCAAAGTGTCGGTACTTCTGTGTCGACTTACGATTCTCTCGACCCAACACAACTCAGAGGTCATGGTCGTCGTCGTCAGACTCAGGCTGGGGGCCACTATAGGCTAGAATGAGTCGGCCACGTCTGTGGGCGTCATTCATAGCTCTTGTTTGCTCAGAGCCGTTGGGCGCACGATGTGCCTCCAGAAATTGGGAGATCTTTTGGCCAAGTTTGCTGCTGCTCCAACCAGGCTGGGTGCTCTGCAGGAACTCGTTGTCAGGCTTGCTCAAGCTCGTGCAAGTGATTGTGAATAGGTTTCTGGCCGCCGCGTCGTCGCGCGGTGATGGCATGCACACAAAAGTGGTCGAGTTCTCGACTGGCCAGCAGGGATAATGGCTCCAGGGCCCTGGACGCGGAGCACCCGAGTGTAGAATGACTTGCTCGAGGCGGGACGCAGACTGTCTGAGCAAGTAGCTGCAAATCTGACGAACACCATGAAAGACAACACAAGGGAGTATCTCCTCCCCAGCCGGCCATCCCAGCTCAAACCAAATCTCAAGCCGGCGTAGCCGCGGAAAGCTGGCCAGGACAGCGAACGAATCATACGGCCACGAGTCTCTCCGCACCAGATCGATTCCTAGATATTCTAGACCAGGGCAGCGTGCGCGAAGACTCGTGAGCCTCCCTGTGTCCATGGCCTCCTTAGCCCATGTTTCACCTGGAAGGCGAGGGCGGCTGGCATCCTGTGTGCGATGGAGGCTGAGGTGGCGCAGGCTAGCACCATGTTTCTGAAGATTGTTGAGCCCCACGGCAACCATGGATCCTGCATGTATAGACTCGAGGCTCGAAGGCACCAGCGAAACGGTGTCTTCCACACGTTGCTCTCTGCCCAGGCCCGTCACGAGGTCCAACTCTCGAAGTGATGTAAGGCGACGGGCAAGCAGCAGAGCAAAGACATGGGGGAGCTTGCTCGTGATCCTGAGACGTCTAAGGCGCGACCAGTCGAAGTGCTCGAGCCAGTACTGATATTCTGTGTCTGCTTGGTCCCAGCCGTTGGGCATGGAGCGGTCCAGCAGCTGGTGGCCAAAGGGATAGTCCTCCATGTCCAGGTCTTCAAGTGCCGCCACGGGTCGTTCTCCATCGCGGAAACTCAAGCCAAGGTAGTCTCTGAAGTTGTACATAAAGCCACGGTCCTCTGGAATATGGTGATTGAGCTTGAGGCGTCGTAGACTCGGACACGACAACAGAACGCCCTTGAATGGCCGCATCACCGACGAGTTGGCCGCGACCGTTGTGTATTCCACCTCGACATCCAGACTGACCAGGCTCGTGCAACCTGCCAACTTATCCAGTACAGACGGTCTCTGAGGCGGCCAGGTCGGGTCTTTGAAACGCACATGTAAATGGATGCCGGGACGCTGCTCCAAGTCGCTGAGAATGGCGTCTGGGATGGGCATGCTGTCGAGCCAGGTCAGCTCCACGAGCGCTGTCAGCGAAGCAACCATAGGCGCCAGCATGGAAGACAGTGGGATATCGTCTGTTGGAAGACAACGAGGCCCGATCGTCAGGCGGCGCACAGCACCCGCGAACCCGCTGTTGGCCAAGTACGTGGCCCACGACCCAAGATGGGCCCCGAGCGTAAGCTCGTGCAGCTGGTGGTAGCGAGCCAGGCGGTAGAACTGGGAGCTGACGAGTGCGAGCGAGCAGAGAGTGGCGGGGCTCTCGCGCCGGATGAAGCCAAGGACGAGATCGAGAAGCTCGCGACTAAGGCGTTCCAGCCGCGACGGCGAGGCTGGGCCGCTGCGAGGCTCGAGGAGAGCGAGGCTGGGAGGGCCGGGTGGCTCGATTGGAGGCCACGCTGCGTGTGCCATTGCGAGGGCAGTGCCGTATATTGTGGTAAAAATTGTGGTGATAATTGTGGTGATAATTGTGGTGATAATTGTGGTGATAATTGTGGTGATAATTGTGGTGATAATTGTGGTGATAATTGTGGTGACAATTGTGGGTGGTGTTGATGCTGGAGATGCCATGGGCTGAAGGACGAAGAAGAGCAAAGTACTCGTGGAGTCACTGGTACGTACTGTTATAGGCCCTGTCGCCCACAATCTGCAGAGGTGATGACTTCCCCTGTACCTGCCAAAACATGAAGGCTTCCTGCCCAATGCAGTAAGCTGGCCATCCCTGCACATAAAGTACTCAGGTACCTCCAGTGGCCTTTGCCATCCATGCTGTAAGACGCTTCGTGGACCACGGACCTGCCCCCTTACACAGTACAGCATTGGTTTACAGTGTCTTCCCAGCGCTGTCTTAGCGGGCAACGCCTAGCCGTGAGTGCTGTACCCACTGGACATCAGCGCCTGTTGGCCCTGGCGCCACTGTATTTCTGGGATCCTCTTTCATCCTCAACTCGGGCGAGATTCGTCTTTTGATTTTTCATCCTGTCCAACAAACTACACCCATCTTGACCAGCGCATCGTCGTCAACACCCGTCTAGCCTGGCAGTATCGCGGCGTTCCCTCAAGCCTCAACTCTCAAGAACACAGTAGCACTCCGTGCGCGAGCTGAAAACACGACCTGCAGCGTCCCAAGAAAGCCGACATCACTCCACGCGCCATCTCGCAACTCCAGCTTGAGACCGGCACTGGTCGCGATGGACGCAGCCAGACGCGTTGTGCGGGCTTTGGATGGATCTCGGAGGAAACAATGAGCTGCGGCAGCGAGCCCAAGCCCGAGAATTTTGGCAATGAGTGCCATAAAAGTCGTCGGAAGCAAGGAACCGAGCCTGAAGCTGCCCGAGCTCTGGTCGAGCCACCGCGATGCAAACCCAGATGTGACCATGACGGATAGCACAGATGGCCTTGGGGAACAACATGGAGACCCTGTAGGGCGACTGGCCTTCCTCCAGGCCCGGTTGGAGAAGCTGCAGACCATGCGTGATCGTCTGCAGACCCGGTGTCCGCGAGGTACCCTGCCCCGCGGCGAGGCCTGTGATATTCTTGGCCAACCTTATACTCGACTGCCGACTCTTTCCCCGCATCAACTTGGTTCTTGCCTGCAAACAAGACTTGGGACGATGATCATGGAACTGCAAAGGGACGTCAACGGCGGCTGCTTGGATGGTCACTCGTCACCGCCAGCATCGTTTCCCCGACTGCTCGGTGCATCTAAAGGCGCTGCTGCGTGGGTTCAACCAGGTTTCGTCTTCGATATATTTGTCCCAAGTCCTGCCATGTATTTGTGAGCAAAGGCCCTGTGGGTTGTTGCTCTGCTAGTATCAATGAGACCTGCTGCTCATTCCTTGGATGGCTTGATGACTATGAGGAACTCAGCTTCAGTGCTTGCTTTGGCTCTTGCCAGCCTGCCGGCTGCCCAGGGCGACTTCAATCTTGTCGTCGACCCAAAGAACAGCCCTGGTGTTAGTGGCAGTGTTGCGTCTCTACCTGTGGACATCTCCGCGTTGCGCAACAATCGTGGTTTCGCGCTCTATCCAGGAGATGCAGACTTTGACGGCACAGGACTTGCCTATCCGGCCAGTTACCTTCCTGCGGCGAATTTCACCTATGGCGGAGTCGACTTCATCTTTCCACAGTACCAGGCAGACAATGGAAGCGACAATGTGGTTGCCCAGGGCCAGTCGCTGAACATCAGCCAGGGACGCTATGTCGGCGTCCAGCTGCTCGCTGCCACAGACGCGAACATTGCTACTGGTTACATCAATGCTACCTATGCTGATGGCAGCGCCTCGAGCGGCGCCTTGCTGGTCGACCCGCTCTGGGACTGGCCGTACCCATATGGCGGAGACATCATCTTTCCCTATCTGGTGACCAATGAGACGCTCAACTTCAACCGATCCATGATCTTCCGCGTGGCCGCCTGGCTAGATAGCACCAAGGATTTGACGAGCTTGCAGCTGCCAGGCACCACCGCCAACCCAAGTATTGGCAGCAGACTGCACGTTTTTGCAGTGTCTCTTCTCCCAGCCAACGGACTAGGCGTCAGTCTGGATGTACAACTGGCGAGAAGCACGAATTCATGGTTTGAAGGGACCAACAAGACGCAGATATACGAAGCGACCATCAACAGTGTTGGAACCGACTGGATTGTCGCCAACCAGAGCGTGACGCTCACCATCGAGTCAGACGGAGTCAACACGGTACAGCCTGGGTATATCAAGCGACTTCGTCCGGGCGACCAGGCTCGGGTCCAGATAGGCGTCGTCAACGCAGATGGCGTCGCGCAGGGGAGCACGGGCACAGCGACCCTGGTGATCTCGGGAGACGGGCTGCCCAATAGCACGTATGGGTTCAATGCGACCTTTGGCATCCCAACCTACGAAGCCACCTACGAAAGCATCTATGCTCACGAGTCTCCGCCATGGTATCAAAACGCCAAGTATGTTCTTTTCACACGTTCAAAGCTGGACTTCCCAGACTGACGCTACAGCAGATACGGCATTTTCATTCACTGGGGTGTCTACGCTGTGCCTGGTTGGGGCAACACAGGTTCGAACGAGTCATATGCCGAATGGTACTGGTGGGACATGAACGAGGGTCCTTCGACCAGTGTAGAGACGTACCAGTACAATCTCGCAACCTACGGCGAGAACCACACCTATGATGATTTTATCGCCAACTTCAGCGCCTCAGCTTTCGATCCCAAAGAGTGGGTGGACCTGTTTGACGACGCTGGCGCCAAATACTTTGTCCAAGTCAGCAAGCACCACGACGGCTACGCAATCTTTGACCTGCCTTCCAACGTCACACAGCGAACCAGTGTCGCTCTTCCACCTTACAGGAACCTGCTCCAGGAGCTCTTTGACGCCGCGGCCCAGTACCAGCCTCAGCTGCACCGCGCAACATACTACTCGCTGCCAGAATGGTTTCATCCCGACTACGCCTCGCTGGGCTTTGCCTCCTGGCCTGGAGGCAACGCGACAAACCCATACACCAACGTCACGCTGCCCTACACTGGGTACGTGCACGTGGACGACTATGTCTCTGACCTTATCCTGCCCGAGATGCAGGCTCTGGCAACAATGGGAACGGAGATTCTATGGTGTGATATTGGCGGGCCCAACATGACTGCCGAGTTTGCTTCGGCGTGGTTCAACAGCGCCGCACAGCAGGGCAAGCAGGTGTTGATCAACAACCGCTGCGGCACGCCAGGGGACTTTGACACTCCCGAGTACGCCACATATGGTTCCGTGCAGACGCGCAAGTGGGAGAGCAACATGGGCATGGACCCCTTTTCATATGGCTACAACCGCGCGACACCCGAGGATGAGTACATCCTACCAGAGCGCATCGTGACGGTGTTGATGGATATTATTAGCAAGAATGGCAACTTTTTGCTCGATGTCGGGCCTCAGGAGAATGGTCAGTACATTATTTTCCTTGTGTCCTCTTCCGTGCTGGCCTCTGGGGCTTTTGGACTGACCAACACACACAGGAACCATCATCGCCATTGAACAACAGAACCTCCGCGCAGCAGGCGTCTGGATCAAGTCGCACAGCGAGGCCATCTTCAACACCACGTATTGGACAGTTACGCCTGAGGAGGGCGATTATGTGCGCTTCACACAGACGCCCGATGCCTTTTACATTACGGCACTGTCCGCGCCCAACAGCACGCTGACTGTGAACTCGCCTGTGCCGTACATTTCGGGCGACCAGGTGACAGTGGTCGGCGGCAACCTGTCTGGCACGGTGGTGCCGAGCCAGCTGCTTGCAAATGGCAGTCTACAGCTCAACGTCAGCGATGCTGTGAAGAATGCTGATGAATATGCCTGGGTGTTCAAGATTGCCTATGATAGTGAGATGTGACGATGTCGGCTGGCAGGCACCAGCTCCGATTCTGGCACCTCTGGCGGTGGCGCAGGTGCGGCAAACAAGTAGCTCCGGGGCCGTCATCTGAATCAACAACGAGCGGGAGTGGCGCGCAGAGACAGCCAGGCACGTGGCTCCTGCGCGTGGTGTTTGGGATCGTCTTTTCCTGGCTTTGTCTTGCTGATGCTTTGAGCCGCTTGAAAAGAGTGGGCAAGATCTCTAAAGGGTTTCCACATAAAAAGGAGACTACATCTAGCGCCCGACTCTTGCGCCAAGATGGAACAAACACGCTCCTCCTTTTTGCCAACTGCTTCCAATATAGCGCCATGTACATGTACATGTGCCTGTATCCTGTTTGTGAACTGCTTTGCTGTCGGTTTCTTACAATTATATCCTGACAACCCGCGTTAAGCCAGTGCCTTGCATGGATATTTGGCCGAGTCGTGGGGCCCAGCTTGCATGTACGTATCGACGATGCTCGAGAACTAACCCCAGTCAAGCGTTCCACGACGTCCAAAGCCAAGCCTCTGCGATCCACTGAGCGGTGGAGTGTGATCGGCGCATGGAGGAAACCCGCTGCTCCTCTGTCTCCCCAGCCAACAGCCTGCTCCCTTCCCCACGGGGAGAGTGGTTTACACAGTAGGGAACGGCAGCGTCCAGGAAAAGCCAAGACTGAACTTGGTCGTCATGGCGCCGCCGCCGCCGCCCCCCTTGCTTGTGCTTCTTGTGGGAATAAGCCGGGAAACCGAGGACGGCCAACCGCCCGATCAGTGAAGAAGGGGTGCCCAATGAGAACCCTGGCAGGTTGGCCTGTTCGTGCTTGAGGCAATGACATCACCTTGTGACATTCTGGAGACTTTTGGAAAGGGTCGTGTGTGTAGGTGTGGGTTTTAACTTGGGGCTTTGACTCAGGCATACAGCGACTATATCGAGGTCTCGAGGTCACGAGGCTGAGTGCTGCTGAACGGGTGAGGTAAGTTCAGAGAGCAGGATACTGATGATCGGGAGAGCGAGTGGCGCAACAACAGACCTGCCTACTACAGCCGCGCTGTATTGTTCTCTGAAGGGGGTGCAAAGAGCACTCAGTCGTCTGGGCTCACCGCTGTTATCCGTCCAAGACCTAATTCCTGCACACACACACTTGTATGCACAACGGCTGACAAGCTACGTAATGGTAGTGACACTGAAAAAGATGAGCTTCCTCTGCGTGGTTGTGGACTGTAACTGACTCTCCACAGAGTCAGTCTACCCCCGCAAACGAACCACTTCTTCTTCTTCTTCTTCTTCTCCGCCAGATATTTCCCCAGACACATCTCCAGACCCCACTGGCTCGGCTTAAGCAAAAGTAAGCCACATGACAAGCACAAAATGTGTACCTTGCACGACAGCAAGCACTTTGCACGGTCAAGGTTACGAAAGTACCTTGGTAGAGTACTCATGAGGTAATGTGCCTTTTGTAGGCCAAAGCCCATGTAGAGGTCCCTGTACCTCGTGCCTGGAAGAACCATGCCCAGTCATCCAATGCCAGGAACCGCTTCACCAGGGGTCCATGGCCAAATGTTGGAAGTGGAATTGCTTGTGCCAGTGTGCCAGGAACCGTCCGATGAGCGAAGCTCTGGAAGGGAGGAAAACGAAGCACAGCAAGTACCAAAGTGGATTTGAGAGATGGAGAACTACAAACCCGAGAACCGATGCTCGAATGCTAGTCCCAGCAGGGCGTGTGGGTTTTGCTTTGCTTTCTGCTGTTAGTCGCGGAGAAGAAGGCCGTCAGCAAATATATACTCATAGTATATAAGAGAGAGCCTCGACGCGGCTCCTGTGTTGTCACTGTGGTCTGTCCACTGTCCACCACCACGACAACCTTTCTCCATCTTCGCCGCGGTTAGGTTATGTATCGAGTCTCGAACCGTGGCTGTTCCGTTTTTGACTGAAATGTGCTGATTGATCGTCGAGCTGTGTCCTATATACGCTGGTCTAGACCCCAGGTAGCGACCATCACTTACACCAAAGCGGCCTCACTTGTCCCAAACCGGCGATTTTCTCGAGTCCACCATACGTGTAGGTGCTCAGCTGCGAGACGAATACTTGATCATTTATCGGGGATTCGTCTAGCCAGAGTTGAGCTGAAGCTCGCGGTTCTTTTATTAAGCTGGCCTGCTCCCTTCTCTCCCTCGCGTCTGTCCGGCTGTTCTCTTTACTCTCAACACTCTTTCGACCTGTTACGGACGCGACCTGGACTGCGACTTCACTCGTTCCATTCAGATCCACGTTGCAAGATGAAGGAGCTTCGCGGCAAGCCGCTGATGGCGGGCATCACCTCAGCATGTAGCATGGGATTTCTGCTCTTTGGCTGTGAGTACTGCGTCTCTTGTCTTTCTCATATGCTCTTCTCGTGCCCAGCCTTGAACCGGAGCTACTGCTACCTGATCCAACCGATCCTCATTCATCCGCTAACAATCTCTCCTACTCGACAAGATGACCAAGGAGTCATGGGAACCATCATCAACTCGTCCTCTTTCGTGAAGCAGTTCAACAACCCCAGCTCGACTCAACAAGGCCTCATTACCGGCCTCTACGACGTCGGCTGTCTCTTCGGCTCCATCCTCGCCTTCCTCGCCGGCGAGCGTCTGGGCCGCAAGAAGTCCATCTACCTCGGCGCCTGGATCGTCATCGTTGGCACCATCCTCCAGACAACCGCCCACGTCGTCGTCCACCTCATTGTCGCGCGTGTCTTCACCGGCATCGGCGTAGGCATCATGACAGCCGTCGTGCCGACCTGGCAAGCAGAGGTGTCGCAGGCGCACAACCGCGGCGCCATGATCACCATCGAGGCCGTCAACATCATCATCGGCTTTGTGCTCTCCAACTGGGTCTCGTTTGGCGCCAGCTACGTGACCACCAACTTCCAGTGGATCTTCCCCATCTCGATGCAGGTCGTCTTTGCCATTTACCTGCTGCTCATCGGGCCCTTCTTGGTCGAGTCCCCGCGCTGGCTGGCCCACCACGAGGACATCCACAAGGCAACGCATGTGCTGGCCAGGCTGCTGGACACCACCGAGGACGACGCGCGCGTGCAACAGTCGCGCGCCGAGATTCAAGAGGCGCTGCGGCTCGAGTCGGGCGGCTCCCTGCGCGAGATTTTTACCAATGGCGGACAGCAGAACTTTCGTCGCATGTTGCTTGGTGTGGGCGCGCTCTACTTTCAGCAAATGAGCGGTATCAACACTGTTGGCTATGTAAGTTCTCTGTTCTTTGGGTCTTCTTTTTTCTTCTTTTTTCCTTCTTTTTTCCTTCTTTTCTTTTGTTTTCCTCTCCAACTGTCAAGCGTTAATATGGCTGGTTCGCGTCTGATACTTGACTCAAAAACAGTATCTCCCCGTCATCCTCGAGGACCAAGTCGGCATGTCGAACCGCCTGGCGCAAATCGTCGCGGGCTGCGGTGCCATCTTCTACCTGATTGCCAGTCTGCCTCCCATCTGGTTCATTGACCGCGTCGGCCGCCGTCCGGCCATGATCTGGGGCGCTGCGGCTCTGACGGTGGTGAACATCCTGCTCTGCGTTGGCTTCAACATCCCGGGCACCCACGGCACCATCCTGGTTGTCGTCATGTACTTTCTGTACTATGCTGCCTTTGCGCTGAGCTTCCTGAACGTCTCGTGGATTTACCCGCCCGAGATCAACTCGCTCAAGATGAGATCCATGGGTGCCTCTTTAGCGTCTTGCTCCAACTGGCTGTGTAAGTCTTTGACTGTCTTGTGTCTAAACTTTCTTTTCTCTCTCTCTCTCTCTCTCTCTCTATACATATATGTATATATGTATATGTATATATGTATATGTATATGTATATATGTATATGTATATATGTATATGTATATGTATATGTATATATGTACAAAACTACAGCTGACAACAATGTGCACTTTCCCCTACACAGTCAACGGCATTTCCGTAACAATCACACCGATCGCCCTCGCAAGCATCGGCTGGAAGTTCTACCTCATGTGGGCGATCTTCAACTTCTCCTTCATCCCCATGATCTACTTCCTGTACCCAGAGACCAAGGGCCTGCACCTCGAGCAAATCGACCACATCTTTGAGGAAGATGTTGGCAGTAGCAGCGGCGGCGAGCTACACCACCACCACCACAAGGACAGGAAGAAGAGGCCCTTTGCGTGCCTGACACAGGGCGTGCGTGAGAGTGTCAAGAATCCTCCTAGTGTTGGCGCAGTGCGTGCTGGCGGTGGTGGTGTTGTTGCTGTAAGGGATGAGGAGATGGGTATGGCCGAGACGGGTGCCGGCGTGGGCTCGGGCTTGGGTGCGAGTGCGAGTGCTGCTCGGAGGGAGGGAGCCAAGCAGGAGGACGAGAAGGCGCTGAAGGCGGCGGCGGAGGAAGCGAGTGATGGACGGTCTTCGAATGAGGTGCCTGAGATTGAGAACGTGGAGGATGCCGATAGGGCTTCGAGGTGAGAAGGATCGACAATGTCGACATGGGCTCCTCGATGGGAGAGAGTATGATACCAAAAGTATAAAAGTAGTGTATTGCGACTGGGCAATGGTGAAGGAATGAGGATAGACGTAACGTGCAAAGTACAACGGACCAAACACGAAGCAGTTGCTTGACAAGCTAGGACCAATATAATCATTCAGACCCCACTCGAATGCTTGCTTGTGGGGGATCAGGATTCCATTCAGTATTGACATTGAACCCCAAACCCCATGATGGACCTCCTCCTACTGGTATCACAGCCCCTCCTACTGGTATCACAGCTACCCTGCTCAGCACAGAATTCTGCTCTCTTTCCAACACCGCTTGTTGCGCACTTTTGTCGAGAAATTTCGCCCTATACGTTGCACATGGCTATCAACAACAACTTGTCGAGCAACAAGCCCTGCAATAACTCTGCAATGATGCAACAGCGAGTGGTTTGGAATCATGTTTTCGGATCTTCTTCTTGTCAACTTCCACTGCCACGGACAAGTCACTGCATCGATTTCTTCATAACCGAGCGAGCCGCGGCGCAGGATGAAGCGAGGGCTTGCACCCATCTACTTGTACGCAGGTCCCACTCCACTGCCTTGGGAACACTTTACAACTCTTCAGGACTCGGCATGAGATGCGAGTGCCAAAGACAGACATGATCCTTTGACAAAAACGGTCACAGACATACCAGGTGTTCAGTTATGGAAGACAGACCAGACTCAACATGATAATGGTGAATGTAGATCACTAATCCCAGAGATCATGGACACTTCCCTCAGAGATCCTGTTCTATCCAAGGGCTGTGAAGAGACGCACGAGTTGCCAAGTTCTTGAAGCGTGAAAGAATGGCTGAGACGGAGAGGAATGGACAAGAAGACAGTCATACATGACCGTCTATCCCGTTGGAACAGCAACAACAGACCATCTAGCAGGCGCCCATAAAACAGGAGCATAATCCCCAACCGAGAGATATTATGTGTCGATCCACCATGGCGCAGTGGCGGCCGCTCATTTTCGCAATTCATATACGAAAAACAAAAAAAGAGCCGCTAGCTTGTCCACAGACAGCAGTGAACGTGAAGGCAGCGCCATTTCTCGGAGTAATCATGACAGCCGCACAGAACGGTGTGTGTGATGACTTGGTGACAAGCGTCTTGTCCACAGCAGCCCAAGCACGGCAAGTTCTTTGTCGCGATGGGCTTGTTGACGCTTTGTCATGAGGCCGAAATACTGGAAGCGCAGGATGAAGGCTTGCCCAAGATAAACCACTGCTTACGCGGCCCGAGGCTTTCGACACTGCTGGTACATTGCGAGGGATGCTCAACCCAGTCCCTTGCAACAAAGGCCCGTGTCAACTGCTAACTGCTGTGCAGAGTCCAGAGTCCAGAGTCCAGACCGCAGGCGAGGGATGGCTGGCTCAGGTTGGTTTGGCTCGACCCGAAGCCCATCAGCCTGCGGTGTCGTGTGGCATGACGGTTGGTCATTCGAAGGATGGATTGTCTGAAGCCTCTCGCAAACCAGATACCACTCCACGAACGACAGATAGTGAGCGCAGCCGCAGGTCCTCAGCCGGATTCCGGAATCGTAAACCCTGCAAGTCCGGAGAAAGCAGCACGTTGCCAGCAGTTGGAGAAGTGTACTGTCATGACCGAAAAAGACAATACCTGTAATACTTGGTAGTGCGTGTTATGCTCTTTTCCATGTGCTGGTGGGTTTGCTCTCAAGGTCCAGCCAAGTCTATCACCATACTCTCTCCAGTCTGTACACACTTCTGGTCATGTCAACTCCACTACACTTGATACAGACTTGAGCCACACTCGAAACAGACAGAGAGGTGTGGGTAGTATTCCACCGACGCAGGTACTCGATCTGGTCCCGACTGGCTGGCTGCCCTGCCACGTGTGTCTCCTTGACGGTTGGTGGGCTGCTGGAGCCTCGTTCGCTTGACCGACCCGTTTCTGTCGCTGCTCACCGCATCCATGAGACATGTACGCACAGCCGGCCCGATCTGGCACTCCCCAGCCTTGTACACCCTGTCGACCACTGTGCTGCCACAGGACGACGATCCTCCCAGACACCTTGGTAACGGGTGGTGGATCGACTATCGATTGTGCCTCTTCCTGGCCTGTTCCTGAAGAGAGGACCCACGCCAGACGGATCCTCCCGCTCAGATCACCTTGTCCACCCCATGGTTATGGTGCGCACGAATATGCTGTCCGGTGTCTGGGCCAGCGCCGGCGCCGAGGCCAACAGTAGGTCCAAGGCACAATTGCTCGGGCCAGCCAGCCATTGTCAGATTCAGATATCGATCGGAAAGCTCCGTCACAGTACATGCTGCTTCTACACGTTGGAGAGACACAACGAAAGACGACCTCAATGTGGCCGGTAGCAGCGTGGGTCGGGCCCGCGTATGTTCGATGTGTGTCTGTGGGTGCCAGTGCCAGTGCCACCCTTGGACTTCCCCAGAGAGAGAGAGAGCGTGAGTGTGGATGCCTGCAGACATGTGGTGTTTTGCAATGGTGGGATCAACACAGGAGGCTTTCTTCTTCGTGACACTCTGCCCCTTGAGCCAATCGGGCCTGGCAGGATTTGCTGCTCTGGGAGGCGCTGAGGAAAACTCTCCGAAGGCACAAACTACACTTGCGGACCGTCTTTTTGTGGACAATTTCCCAAAGAGAGAGCACCCAGCACCACGCCTTTTCGACACACCACTTGAGTTTGCCATGGTGAGGGTTTTTTGTTGTCTCTTTATGGCATAGCAGGACTGCTGGAGATATGTTCTGGCCAAAGGACCCTGGTGTGTCGGTGCCATGCTCGTGTTATCGACCGGCTTGATCGCAACGACACAGCCTCGACTCTCTTGAGAGACTTGATCTGTGGATGACTGATGGATTCAACGTCTCTTGTGCCCACTCCTTTCTCCCTCGCTGCGTAGCTTCTCGAATCGACCTAGTGTACGGTGCTCCTGCGGAAGTCCCCTTGGAAGGATCTGGCAAAGCGAGAGCCACGCCTCGTCCTCATCAGGACTCAGCATGGACGGCGAGAAATCAACGCCTCGGTCCAAAGCGAACTGCTCTCCGTCACCATAGCCTATCACAAACTCGCCGTCTTTCTCTCAGTGAGCCAGGGAGTATCAGCCTTGGTCGTCGTCAGGCAACTGTCTCTGCATACTGGGCCACATGGGACAGGTCGCTTGGTCCTCGGGCTTTCCGGCAACCGTGATGCTCTGCCAGGAAAGCCATTCTGTTGACCAAGGGAGCGGACCAAAAGGGGTCAAGCGGGTGGGTGCTTGGAAGCAATTCAATAGTCTGGCCAACCTGCTGACATGGAGAGAATTCCGAGTCTTGACACGCCATGTGAAGCCCGCCCCAAACGGAGGCTGCCTGACGGCGAGGCTACAGCTCGACATGCCCAAGACGTTCTCGTGGACTTGCAGGGCGTCGATGAGGCCGCAAGATATGTATAAGTATCACTGCCAAGACCCCTTTGCAAGCTGGTCTTGAACACTACTCCTTCTCATCCTCATCATCATCATCCTCATCAGCATCATCGTAGCTCCTCGACGGCCTTCCCAGGACTCCATCACTCACTCTCTCTCCATACACAATACACAAACAAGTCTTGACTCCTTTCAAGGCTGTTGCCACACTCTCCTTGACCATTATACACTGTCCCTTCATCGATACACTCACTTGAACCAAACAATTTAATTTCACCTTTTGCTCTCTCTCTCTCTCTCTCTCTCTCTCTCTCTCTCTCTCTCTCTCTCTCTCTCAGAGCCCCAAAAATGAAGTCCTCTTGCGCCGCCACCATCGCCTTCATCAGCCTCCTGGCCAGCCAGGCCCAGGCCTCTGTTGCTGTCAGCGTGACCGCCACAGCCACCACCGAAGGCATCATCTCGCCGTCCCTCGGCACCGCCATCAACGGCGCGCTCAACTCGCCCATCCCAACCATCAACCCGGTCTACGCCGCGCTGGGTCTCGGCCTCGCGGACCGCGCAGCTGTGGCCGCTCCGCTGCAGAAGCGCATCGCCGAGGGCCCCGAGGACCTGACCATCAAGGTGTGGAACAACCACGGCGACGACATCACCACCTCGCACGCGCGCAACGCCGGCAGCCCGACCGCCGTTGGCGGCGCGCTGGGCGCCGGTGTCATTGCCAACGGCGCCACCGCCAGCTTTGCCGTGCCCTCTGGATATGCCGGCAACATTGCCATCAACGATGGCAACTATGAGTTGAGCGACGATGACTCGTTGATTGAGGTCTCCTATGTTGTGTAAGTCCCTTTGTTTTTGGGATGCCGTCTTTTCCCTTGTTCTCCAGTCTTTTGTCTTTCTTCCTCTTCCTCATACCACGATATTTTTCCCTTCCCAGAAACCACACAAACAAGAAAGGAAAAAGAAAAAGAAAGAAAAAAGAGAACCCTCTTCTCTAACGCAAACCAAACACTCTTGACTCTCAGCGCCGACGGCTACTCCTTCCCCATTGCCGACGTCGACATCTCGTATGTCAACGGCTTCTCCGTCGCCATCACCTGCCAGTGCGACGACGTCTATGTTGTCGGCTGCAACACCAACCTTTTTGCCACGGGCATCACCTGCGCCGACAACGACGGCGAGAACGCATGTGTCAACCCGGAGCGTGCCTCGACCACCGACACCACGGCTGCGCCCTTTTTTGCGCCGTGTGCCGGTGCTGCTTGTGAGTTTTTTTTTTTTTTT
>KZ678609.1:0-15384 GCA_003019895.1 Coniella lustricola
CACACACACAGCCAATCAAGACGCCTTTTTTTTTCTGTCTTCGGTGCGGGATCAAGGGGAGACGGTACGGTTTGAAGAGATGGTCAAGAGACTGCGTCGCGATCATCTATTCGCTGTGATTGGATTGAGGTTGGTTGACGGATGATTCTTTTCAAGAATACCCTTCTATTCTATTCTGTTTTTATTGGCTCTCTTCCTTTTCTCATTCCTTGTTCTTCTCCTTCTTCCCTTCTATCCCTTCTCTTTCTCCCGTCTTAATTGGTGGCTTCTTGGATGCAAGATGGGATACTTTCTTCTTTTGCGGCTGTGGCTGTGTGTGTTTGCTCATGTACATGTATATATGTATATGTGTCCGCTTCTCTTTGTCCTTTTTTTGTTTCTTCTATTTTGAGTAGTGGGTTAGTGGATTGGTTGATTAGTGGTTGACTGCTTATTGATGTAATGAATAATGAAGAGCATTTTACATGCCCCTTTTTCCAGGGTCCAAATTCTCGGATTCTACTTTGCATTCTTTCTTGGCTGTCAACGTCGGAAATGGTTGTAAACGGTTGGGGGGAAAGAAGAGGGAAGGACATGGTGAACTGAGAAGAGTAAAAGGGAAGGTAAAGGAGAAGAGTGGGAGTAATAAGCAAGATGTAAGAGGTGAATGGATGAATGCTTGGTGGAGCGGCCTGCCTTGGGGAACTATACGTTTCATCTGTCCATCTGCCTATCTGAAGATGAGAGTAGCAACTTGATGTGTATCTACAAATGTAGTATGTTTGTGTATTATAGACATATGTATATATATACCAGACTCAATAGAAATCTCATCTCGTCCCAAAAAGAAGAAGAAGAAGAAGAAGAAGAAGAAGAAGAAGAAGAATAATAATGATACAAAAAACACGTGCCTCAGTCCTCGCAAGCTCTCTATTACATTAGAAAAATGGTCTGATGATTCCAAACTCGCAAGCAGCAGCACATTTCCTTGGGGGGTGGGGGTATCAATAACTTAAACCGACCAAGCAACTCAAACTCCACTTGAACCACGTCCCAGCCAGCGCTCAACTTGCTCGCCTTGTTTTTTCCAAAAAGGAAGAAAAACAGAAGCAGCAAAGAAAAATGGAAAAGAGAAAAAAAAAGGAAAAGAAAGAAGAAAAGGACCAAAAAACCAGAGTAAACATGATGTGAGAGAAGAATTAGAACGCGGGAGAGAGATAGAGAGAGGTCAGGAAATCTTGATACCAACAAACAATAGCGCTGAAGCTAAAATGCTGATGCCCGCCTCCGCCATCGCCATCGTCGGCACAGAAAAAAAAAAAAGGAAAAAAAAAGACCCAGCGCTTGCCCGCCTGTCTGCCCGAACAAAACAGACCTGGAAAAGACAACCGCACTATGCGTCGTTGGGATCATCGGGATCATCACCCTTCCCTCACCTTCTCTCCCTCGTGATCTTTCGCGTTGATAGTCGCGAATGGTACAGATGGCTCTGGCTCGGAAGCAGAAGCCGTACCGACGATAGTGGCAGGGACAGCAGCAGCAGCAGCCGGTTCCTCTTCTTCAGCGCGCACTTCCTGAATTTCACCCAACTGCTTCTTCTTGCCCTCTTGCATGTCTTGCACCACCTCATCTCTGACCTCCTTCTTAACCGCCTCGTTGCCCTCATCCACAACCATATCTCCATCTCGTTTCCCCCCTTGTTCGTCGTTTTTCTCGCCCTCCTCGCCCTCCCCAGGCCTCTTCTCCGGCGCCGGCACCGGCACAGGCGTGCTAATCCCCAGCTTTTGCATAACCCTCACCGCCGCCCAATTCTCCTCCTTCCTCCTCCTTTCCTCCTCCTCCAGCGCCCGTCTCTCCTTCTCCGCACTCTCGCTCTTATCCTTTTCCTCTTCCTCTCGCTGCTGCGCCACATCCGGCCGCAGCACTTTGTCCTTTTTGTGCGCCGCCTTGGCCAGCAAGTCCTTGCTCTTTTGCCGCGTCTTCATGTACACCTCGAGACCCACCAGCACCGCGTACGATTTCGAGATACTCACGTGGCTCATATCGACGCCTTCCTCCTTGAGGCTGTGCACGAACGCGCGGAAGTTGCTCGCGGGCGGTCGGTAGTGGCCCGATAGCGGGGAAAGGCTGGACAGGCGGCCGTTCTTGATCTTGATGAGCCCTGCGGCGGAAATGCGGGACCCTTGCAAAAAGGAAGAGTGTTGGAATGCGCCGCTGTCTTTGATGCCCACGTAGAGGCGGAAGGAGGTGTCGGCGACAAAAATCCAGGTATTTTTGCGGACGGATTTGCGGAGGAGGGTGTTGAAGATTGTCGAGGCGGAGAGGTGTGTTACTTTTTTGATGCCGGGGGCATCCTGGAAGCTTGGCGAGGCGTATTTGGCCGCGCGAGCGGCTTCGAGTTCGGATTCGGAGGGAGGTGGGATTGGTCGTTTGTTGGTTTGGTTGGTGGCGGGAGAAGAAGAGGGAGAAGACGAGGAGTCATTATCATCGGAATCATCGGAGCCATCGCCGTCATCGTCACTACTAGGAAACAATTTTGGATGGTTTGCATTCGTTGACATTGACCGGAATGTAGGCGTTGGGTCATCAGCTGGCACAATTCCATGGATACTATCCTTCCACTCCTGCGTCGTGTCGATGCGCGTGCCATTCTTGGCCCAGCACAGCCGGCCGTCGGCGTCAACTTGGACAAGATAAAACTGGCGCTCCTCGCGCGACAGGTACCGCACCTGCTCGCGCTGCAGGCGCTCGCGCGGACACGAGGCAACCTCGATGTTGCGCCCTTGGCCATAGTCGAGCCAGTAGAAGAAGGGTTCCTGCGTATCGGCCTTTTTCCACTCGGCGTGGTACGTGCGGAGGTTCGAGCCGTACCGGTGCTTGTGGTCGACCATTTCGAGAAAGTAGGGGAGGCCCATCATGCGCGCGTCCTTGCGCCGGCGGGCGCGAGCTTCCTCGCGCCGCTGCCGAGCCTCTTTCTTCTTTTCTGACGTCGAGTGCGAGTGCGAGTGTGCGTCTGCGTCTGCGTCCGCCCCTGCGTCTGCGTCTGCGTCTGCGTCCGAGTCGGAATCCGAGTCGCTGGAGATGCTCGTCAGGTCGTCGTCCATGTCTGCTGCGGCGCGGTTGGCAATGACTGCAATCTTCTTCCACTTGTACCGCGCTGCGCTGGGTCCCCTGGCCTTTTCGGGATGATCTGCGCCGAGGCCCTCCTGCGTGGCTTCGGTGCCGACAGGCACGGGGATCTCGCCTCCTGCGCGAGGTTTGGTGGCTTCACGAAATCGCATCTCGCGTAGCGCGTGGGTCCATCGTGTGTCTGCGCTGAGTGCCAGCCCTTTCATCTCGCGCCTAGTTCTGTATCCTCTATATGTTCTTTGAATGAGCGTCGCTGCGCGGTGACTGCGCAGGTTGTCGCCTTCGTCAGGAGCAGTGCCGGCCAATTTTGCGCTTGCTATCGCGGATGCGATCAGGTTGGTGTGTGGTGGATGCTGTGGAGATTGCAAGCGCGAATGTGACTGCGACTGCGACTGCGACTGCGACTGGGATCGTGATCGTGACCGTGCATGCGTCTCCTCTCCAGCACCACCGGCCACGTCTTGTGATGTCCTTCGCTTACTGCGCCGGCTGCCGAAAATACTGCCGCGCCTGGGCTTGGAGTGGCTGCTGTTGACACTCACGGTGCTGTCCTGACCCTCGAGGCTGGATCGTGAGGGGTCGAGGGATCTGCGACGCTGTTGCTTCTCGCGTTCGCGCGACTTGCGGTGGTCCTCGTGTTCGCGCTGGACCTGGACCTGGGCGATGCGCGCCATTTCCTCGCGCGAGGGCGGCACGAGCGAGTCCATGTATTCCTTGCGGGAGCGGGGTCGGCTATGGTTGTCGTGGTCGGCAGACGTGGACGGCCGTCGTGGTGATGGCGGCTCTGCGATTTGTACGTGGGCGTGTCTCTCCCCGTGGAGACGATGATCCTGAGCAGACTGCCTCTGAGGAGGGCCCGGTGGTGTTCTGGGAGGTGAGGGCAGCGGAGCGCGGGCGGGCTTGGCTGGTGATGTTGCTGTTGTTGTTGTTTGGGTGGGTGATGGCGGGGCCGATGACGTCGATTCCCACTGGCCCATTGCGACCGTTTTATGCAGGACGAAGGGTCCTGGCCTGTCCTGGTTGGAGCGACCCTTGGTGTGGAAAAAGAAGAGGAGGACCACAAAAACAAAACCAAAAAAAAGGACGAGTGTACTACGTAGAAGTAGAGAAGCAGAAGGGAGGACGACGCAAAGAAGCAGCGAAATTCCAACGGATTCCGGACTTGGCAAAGGCTTGGAGAAGACAGTCAAAGCGAGACAGACAGAGGACGAAGCAGGCAGAGCAGCAAGAGGAAGAATTGAGGATTCCAAGAAGGCCCGAGAAGCCGAAACGGTATAATAACAGGATAACTGGGAATCATATCGAACAATGACGGCACAAGAAACGAGCCAGCCCAAAAGCCCACGACAGGTCGGATCTCAGCAAGTATACTTGTGACTTTGCAGGCCTCGAACAACGGGGGGGAAAAACCACACCAAAAAAAAACACAAAAAAACCCAGCATGAGGAATTGTGCAATGTAGCAGCAGACAAGAAAGCTTCCCACCGGTGGGCACAAACTTACGGCTCTGGTCTTCCCGGGACAAAATGTCGACTTGTAGAGCTGCTGTGATCCGTTGACTTGCACAATAAGCACAACCCGGCTAGTTGGCCCCAGCAGTGAAAGGCTGCCTGCCAGTGGGCATCCTTCTCAGTAATAAAAAAAAAACGGATAAAAGGGACAACGGCAAAAGAGACAACGCGGTCGTGAGTGTGTGTGGCTGAGGCCTAGACGCGCGAAGGAGGGAACGTCATCCTGCAGCTCTCGTTGAAAACTGGAAAAAGGACATGGAGGGATGCAGGGATGTCTTCAGGGTTGGGGTTGGGGTTGGGGTTGGGACTGGAAATGGCCTCGACGAACAACTTTGATGCGGGCGACCCAAGTGTCAAAGTGCCAATGGACCTATGGATTCTCCAGCTGCTGCATTGCAGAAGAACAACCAAACAATAAAACAACCAAAGCCGTCACCCATGGCTGCGACAAGACGGGTTGGAGCATCGACACTGTCATTCACCACACCCATTCATTGTATGTGCAATGGGTTGTTGGGCCGTTTTGGGTGAAGCGCGGTTCTGGCTCGCAAATTTACAGGACGTTTGCAGCTGCTGCAGGGGGCACACTGGAACCGCGAACTGGGAGAGTGCGTTTGAGCGAGACGAGCAGTGGCCTGCCGGCGGGGGGGGCTGCAACGGTGCTGTAGGACGCTGTGGCTACAGTGGGTGTACGATGTGATAGTACCACATCAAGACCACCCGCCGTGCTGCCAGTCCCCATCAAACAGACTCTTGTATTCCAATGGATCGCACTGGTTCCCGCGCCCTCTTTTCGCCGACTTACAGCGCCCTTCTGCGCCCGCATGGCCCTGAACAACCCCGTGAACACCCCCCCTCCCCTCTTTCCAGCCGCCCAGGTCAAAAAGCACGGCACGAGAACCGCAGCACCAGCAGCACCAGCACCAGCACCAGCAGCACCAGCACGCAGTTAGGGGGCCTAGGGGAGACGATCAATTCAATTCAATGCAATTCAATACCAAAACCCCCCAAGCAGACCACCATCACCCACCCACCAGCACATGCGCTTTCAAAAGCTTCCGCCCTCTCCCTCGATCCAATCCGAACCCGTTCGTATCTGGCGACACCACCGACAGGACAGCATCTCCCCCCCAAACCATGCAAAGGGAGCGCGCCGCCGCTCTCCAGCAATGGCCATGACTGCAACCAGCACTCGCTCTACGCGTAGAGCCGAGGGCCTCGGTGCCCAGCATCTTCACCACCACCACCACCACCACCATTACCACACATCACCGCAACAATCACAAGCACAGCCCCAAGCTCGACAGGCCAAGAAGCAGCAGCAGCAGTCGCAGCAAGAAGCACAAGAGCAGCGCCAGCGCGCCATGACGCGCCACAGCCCCCAAACACAGCAGTCCAACTCGTCCCGCCCGCTCAAGCGCCTCCACGAGACCACGCCCAACCTCGCCTACGACCTCAAGCCGCCGGCGAAAAAGACAAAGTTCGAGATTGAAATCCCCTCCAAGAGCCAGTTCCAGGCTCGGCTGTATCCCGAGAACATCGATGCGAGACTGCAACAACAGCAGCAGCAGCAGCAGCAGCAGCAGCAGCGTCGGGTTCTCGCTGCCAGCGTCACCGCGACCCATAAAAACCCCCCTAAACACGACCTCCGCCACCACCACCAGCAGCCACAGCCTGCCCCGAGCAGCACTGCGGCACCACCACCTCCACCACTACAGCAACAGCCACCACTACCACCACCACCCTCCGCGTCCGCTGCCGAGATTGTCCCCCAGTCAATACGAACAACCGCACCAACCCAACCAAAAGAGAAAATAAAGGCAAAAGCAAAAGCAGCGGCAACAGCACCACCTGTGTTACCCATACAATCGAGCTCGAAAGCTGCTGTGCCAGCAACATCAAAAAGCCATAGCCACAGTAATAATAATCATGCTACCACATCCAATAAAGACAAGAGCGCAAACGCGCAAGCTGCTGCGGCTTCTTTGACAAAACACCAGGAAAAAGTGGTCAATGGCATCAAACACGAGCTCGACAGGCTGCAGCCCAGCTCGGCCGACATGGCCTCCAAGACTCAGGGTCGCAAATTGCGCTCCCAGGAGGGCGTGCGCTTCAAGAGCGAGCTCTCGGCCTACTTCCCCGAATACGACGAGGTGATTGGGAACATTCCCAAGCAAGAGCGTATGTTTGGTTGGTTGTGATGCCCGAGCACTCCCCTGCACGCTTGCTTGATTCTGCAATGGAAAATGCACCACCAGTTTTGAAAGCTAACAAGGATGCCCTTCCCACAGATGTCCTCGCGCTCGACACGCCGATTGTCGTCGTTGATTCGTCTGCCTTGCACCCTTTCAACGCGTTCGCGCTTCGCATGTACAGCGACGATCTGTTTACCAAACTTCACGATGCACACACAATCGACCTAAGCTGGCTAGAATCCCAGTTCAAGGGCAGAATCTTGAATGACCCCCTCCCCGACATCTACTACGAGCCCATCCATCGAAAAGAGTCTCGGAACGAAAAGATCACGAGAAATGCCGAACGAGGCCGGTCGCAGCATGAGAAGGAACAAGTTATCCGGCTACTCGACGGTCTCAAGGGCCCCGACTGGCTCAAAACCATGGGTGTGACCGGTGTCACAGAGACCAAGAAGAAGCAGTTCGAACCTGCCAGGACACATTTCATCAATAAGTGCGAGGCTGTCCTGGACAAGTTCCGAAAGTGGACCGCCGAAGAGAAGCGCCTCAAGCTTGAGAAAGAGCGTGCTGCAAGGGAAAGCAGAGAGTCGGAGGAAACCGATCCATCAAGCGTAAGCGACCAAGAGGATGAGCAAGTGGCAGGTGTAGGCGAGAACGAAGAGATGATCGAATTGTCAGGCGAGGAGGAAACAGGTGAAGACGGAAGTGCCGAAAGAGGAGATGCAGAAAACAGCGATCCACCCGAGAGCGATGCCGATGCACCAGCCAAGCAGCTATTCGAGGAGGCCCTGGCTAGATCGCGGCTGGCCGCCAAATCGACGAGACGACACCAGCCAATGCCCGAATTTGAACCTCCTCCGCCGCCCATGGAATTCAAGTCCTTTTTTAAGAAGCCATATCAGCGGGACGCAGCGCTCAATAAATCACGGCGACGCGGACGGACGGTGATGGCGTGGGGACTTCCTCTGCCTGAGATCGAGGAACGCGACTTCGATCTGCCAGACGAGTTCAGGGACGAGGAGATGATGAAGGCACGGGAGCGGCGGCTGCGGCAGTTGCGTCGAGGTTCGCGGCATCGAGGTTGAATACTATGAGCGTGATCGGTCTGATGATGGCTGATTCTACTGCATGCGGACCGATCTGTCCAGGTTCCTAGCATTCGTTGAAGAGGGGAATTCTTATGCCTAGAAGAGCATTGTGATTATCAGCGTTGCAAGGTTGGCGGGCTGGCGTTTCGGGCATCTGTACACTTCTGCGTTTGGGCATCATTTTAGCTGGCACTGATAGCAGTGAGGACAATACCATGGGGTTGTAATCAAGCAGTTGTGCTCTTTGTTCTTGTGTGTTGCAAGCCAAAGGGGATGATGCGAGTTCCACTAGGCAATGGACGATTCGAGGAGAATCGACGATAGATTGCTTCGCGACAAGAAGCTTCAAGTACCACGACAGTGTTAGCAGAGACCGTACAGCCTCTGATCGCGAAAGGCGAAAAGGAGAAGAGGTGAAAAAGAGGGATGGGATGGAATGGGAAAGGACAGCAAGCGGGCTGGACTGGATTAGACAGGACCCAGATGGTATTTGTACTGTTCCACACCTTGTGGCGTGCCAGCCATCCAGCCAGTCAGCCAACCAGCCAGCCCCAACACCGATGCCGCGAGAAACAGCTCCAGCTCCAGCTCCAGTTAGTGCAGCCCGTTCAGGTCCCTGCAGTGCTTTCGCTGCTTGTCACATTGACTTGTGCGGCCGCCGACGTAATTGTGGGGACATCTACAGGGATTCTATGGACCCACTCGCCCAGCTGCCAGATCTGGCTTGCTTGCCTGCCAGTAATTTTCACTATATGGAGCCTCGAATGTTCTTGTCACCTTTGCAAAAACAGCTGGTTCTTTGCACTGAAATGCAGATGAAAGAAGTTGGTAATGGTTGATCCAGTACTATCCAGCACACGTGACTTGCTCTAATATATTCTAAATGTATTTTCAATATATTCTGATACATACGTAGCAACAATACCTCAAATCCAGACTCATCTGCACCTGCCGAAGACGGCGCGCTTTCCTGCCATGTGCCTGGCCGTGGTCCGTGCATTGTAGAGAGCTGCGCGTGCCCGCCAAGAGCGAACATCACCTATCCTAGCAGGGCAAGTCCCCTCCTTCCCGCTGCGACCTCAAACGCATCGACCTTCCAGCCGCTGTCCTTTTCTCGCGATCCGCCTGCCCACCTCTGCAACTGGCCTCGTTGCAAGGCGAGCCACTTCTCCCTCTCAGCGAGAATTTGCGACATCGATCCAACCCACAACGAAGCGAAATTCACAATACAGCAGCGCATCATCGAGCACGCGACGACGCGCTTCCGCCATCCTGTGCATGGCACCTGCGCCTGGTGCCGGGGCAGCTCACAGTTGGGGCATCGCGGGATGAGGCCGACACTCTGAGCATCCTGACAAGCAGTGCCGTGGCTCGCCATTGTCGTCCTACCCTTTCATCACGATACCCAGCCTCTCGAACGAACTTTCTGAGCAGCACACCAATACCCAACGACCCACGATGGATGTAAACATGTCGGGCGCAACCAACGGCGCCGCGGCTGCGCTTGCAAACCGAGCTGCCTCTGGAGATGTCAACGCCGTCAAGTACGAGCCGTTTGTCATCCTCGAGCAGCGCGTCGAGCTCGACTTGGCTTTTCGCGCCAAGCAGATCAAGGGCACCACCACCATCAAGATCTTCAAACTCGGCGACGACCTCGAACACATCACCCTCGATGCGCGGCAATACCAGATCGACAAGGACGGCGTCACGGTCAACAACCAGAAGGTCAGAGTGGAATACCAAGACCCATACAAATTGATGGATACGCCAGAGGGCTTCACATGGGGTGCGCGCCAGCATCACCTGCGTACCGCGCGCATGAAGCCTCTCGAGCCAGTTCGGCGCGCTGAGCTGCCTTTGAGCGGTAGGGACCAAAAGGGCTGCCAGCCGGCGCTGGGATCGCTGCGAATCTGGCTCCGTCCGGACAAGATCAGGTTGAAACCACAGACACCCGGAGTGAATGGCCCTTCAGGACCGCTCGACCTCAACATGTTTGAGATCACCATTCCCTTTCAGACCACCACCCTGCGCGACGGCCTGCAATTTGTCGGTGTCGAAGAAGGCGACGATCGATATCCTCACGCATTCACACGCCACTCACTCGAGCCGGGCTACGTCAGCTCCCTTTTCCCATGTGTCGACGATCGCACGAGGGTTCTCCAATGGAGAATCTGCCTCAAGTTTCCGCGTACCGTGGCCGACGTCCTCGGACAGCCCTTGGCATCGCATGTGCAAGCTGCTGCGACTACCACCCCCAGCAATAAGAGAAACACGCACCAGCGTGGAGTCTATGTCTTGACAGAAGAGGACAAGTTGCTGGATATGACAGCTGTTTGCTCGGGCACTCTGGTGGGAGAACACGAAGACGCAGAGGACAATACAAAGAAGGTGATGGAATTCGAAGCCAGGTTCGTCAGTGCTCAGCACATCGGCTTCGCTGTTGGTCCTTTTGAGGATGTCGACTTGTACTCGGCGTACCGCTCAGAGGAGGACGAGGCCAAACTGGCCGGCAACGCCCTCAAGGTCCATGGCTACTGCTTGCCTCACCGTCGTGAGGAAGTCTGCAATACCTGCCAACCATTGGCCAACGCCGCCGATTTCTTCACTCTCACCTTTTCAAAGTACCCATTTGACGAAAACAGCTACAAAATCTGCTTTGTCGACGACATGGTCGAAGACACCGTCCCCTTGCAGGGCTTTTCCCTGGCCAGTTCCCGGCTCTTGTACCCAGACGATGTGATTGAGACGGAAATCGACGTGACGCGCAAGCTGGTTCACTCTATTGCAAGTCAATACTTTGGTGTCTACATTAGCCCTAATGAGCGGACCGATACCTGGATCGTGGTGGGCCTCGCATACTACATGACGGATTTATATCTCCGGAAACTGGCAGGTAACAACTACTTTCGTTTTCAAATGAAGATGCTGGCAACAAAGTTGACTGAAGTTGACTACAACCGCCCTTCCCTGCATGAGTTAGGCAAGGTCCTCCACATTGGCGACTTTGAGATGGATTTCATGGCGCTCAAGGCACCCTTGGTGGTATTCATCCTCGACCGGCGTCTTATGAAGTCGTCCAACAGCTCTGGCGTGACTCGTGTCATGTCACAGCGTCTTCGAGAGTCCATGACCGCAGAGAATCAAAATAACGCAGCGAACTTTGTTGTGTCATCGGAGCAATTTCGCAGACAGTGCGAGCGCAAGGGGCGACTGCGTCTCGAGGACTTTTGGGATCAGTGGGTATTTGGCGCTGGTTGTCCCAGATTCCATGTCACACAACGTTTCAACAAGAAGAGGCTCGAAGTGGAGGTAACCGTCATCCAGAACCAAGTCAAGTGGGCTCAGGAGCCGCACCAGTTGGTCAAGAAGGACTTTTGGCGAGACATTGTCGAGGAGAGATACAAGGTCGAGGCCAGTGAGGTTCCTCTGACCTTTACGGGTCCCATGACCTTTCGCGTTCATGAAGCGGATGGGACACCATACGAGCATTGCCTGGAAATCAAGCTGGACGCCGCGGCGACTAAGGGTTCGCGGCTGTCCATGCCATACAATACCAAGTACAAGCGCATTAAAAGGACACGCCAAAACAAGAGGGCCAAGGAGCAAGCCAAAGCAGCTGCACGTGATCCGGACCGCATGGACGAAGACGGCGTCCACGACGAAGAGGAAGATCAGAGCCACAGCCTGAGTATGTTTGGGGATGTTCTCATCAGCGACGAAGACATGGCCACGTGGAAGCTGGTTGACTGGGACAATGACATGCAGAATCAAATGGACCAAGAGTCCTATGAATGGATTAGAGTCGATTGTGACTTTGAGTGGATATTCGATTTGCAGACAAACTTCAAGGTGTACATGACTGTGGCCCAGTTGCAGCAGGATAGAGATGTCGCTGGACAGGTGGAGTCCATGCTGACCCTCACACGCAACGCACCCAGCAATATCCAGACAACCATGCTCCTTCGGACTCTCTATGACAATCGATACTTTTACGGCATCCGGACGATGGCGGCCAAGGCGCTCACGAGGCACGCTGAGCCTGCCAACAACTTCAGAGGAATGCACCACCTGATTCGGATCTTCAAAAAGTTCTTTTGCTACCCAGATACCACGACACCGCGGCCCAACGACTTTTCAAACAAAAAGGAGTTTTATGTTCAGGAAATTATACCCATGGCGCTTGCGAGGATCCGTGGCGGCCAGGCGTTTTGTCCGAAGGAGGCTCGGCAACTGATTCTCGACCAGCTCGTCTTCAACAACAATGAAGAAAATGCATATTCGGACCAGTTTTATGTTGCCAAACTTTTAGAAGCACTCGCGACCAGTCTCATCCGTGCCAGTACTAATGGACCGAGCCAGGCGATGCTGGATCCCGAAATGCGCTTCTTTATTGAAAAAGCGCTCGAGCAGATTCAGCGGTACGAGAACATGGACGAGTGGATTGGCACGCACGACAATGTCTGGGTGGTTGCGGCGCTCGACGCCAAGATGAAGTTGATGAAGAGTGGTTTGATCCCGGTCGACCCCAAGTGTTTTGCGCAGTACACGCTGCCGCAAAATAACCACAGCGTGCAGATCAAGGCATTCGAGGCCATGATTGAGCTTGGATTCTTGTTGCGTCCTACCGTAATGCGCCTAATTTTGGCCGAGATTAGCACGAACCGGTCGCCCTATGTCAGAGACCAGCTCTTCAAACTGTTGACCCGCGGACTGGCTGCCATTGCGTTTGGAGAAATGGAGATCCAGCGTGAGGCGAGCCCGAAGCCAGTCCAGTCGGCGGCGGCAGCAGAACGCGATGCCGACGGCGACGTTAACATGGAAGACGACGACGATGGCGATTTGATTGTCGAACAAAGCGATGATGTGATCAAACGTCGACAGGAGAAGATCGCGCGGCAGAAGGACATTTCGACGGCCATCAAAGCGCTCAAGGACGTTGTCGAGGAGGATGAGGACTTGCAGAGGGAGCTGTGGAAGGCTCTTGATTCTAAGGTGATTGGGTTGGGTGAGAAGAGAAATCTGCTGCAGCTCTGCGCTACGCTATTCCCCGAGGAGCACGAAATGATGGTCACAATGAAGTATCCGGCACGGTGGGAAGTCAGCAAGACATTACACAAGCCCGGTCGAGTAAGTTGCTCTCGACAACGTGCTGTTATCGCAATGGATCATTCGCTAACAACAACTTACTGTAGTGGTGTGTCTTGCACTTCAAACAAAGCTACAAGACAGAACTCAAGAAGCGCACGCCTGAGCCGGCTGTCCCAACAGCTTCACCAGCCGTGCCAGTGATCGCGCCAGCAGCATCAGCACCAATACCCGCAGCCGCACCAGCACCAGCGCCAGCGCCAGCGCCCCCTCCACCGCCACCACCACCATCACAACAACAACAACAACCAAGAGCACCACTTCCCTCCCCATCGATTGCGGCAGCTGTATCAAATACTGCACCAAGTATTGCCGCGCCCTCTGTACCGATTCTCCAAGCACCTGTACTTCCAGCGGCTAAGGACAAGCCAGAGAAGCCCAAGAACAAGATGATCAAGATTTCCCGGACTGGAACCTTCTCAAAGCCTTCGGTGCCACCGACACCCAGCACACCTTCAGTTGGGGCGCCTGCTCCACCGCCTCCATCCCTTCCTCGCCAGCCGTCTATTGCAGTCGCCAAACCCCGTCCTGCTGCTCCTCCACCCGAGCGCGAGGCAAGCATTGCTGCGCAACCACGCCCACCGAGCATCAACCTTCCATCTGCTCCTCCCTCGGCCACTTCCTCGCCCAAGTCCACTGAGCATTCCCGACCCATTGCCGGCCTTAAGAGCGCCAAGATTGTCAAGAAGCGGAAATTGGGAGATACAGACCTACCCCCAACACCTTCGCGCAGCAACAGGAAGATGGTCACCATGCGCTACCGTCGGGACAGACAATCAGAGGGTCTACGCCGCCTGTTGGCGCGCATTCCATCTTCGGTTCGTAAGCCGAGCCCTGTGGACTCCATTACTGCATCGTCTGCTGCCCGCGCTCGCGTACAAGCCACCTCGCCACTCCCGCGTGGGCCATCGCCCCATCGGCCGGGCAATCACAGTAGCAGGGAAGACGGCCCCTCTCATAAAGCCTCGTTTACCTCTCAAGTCAGCGCCGGCTCTGCATCACAATCCCCGGTGTTGCAGCCATCGCAACGCACGCCTCTTTTGAATGGTAAGATCCGCCGGCCTCTGCCGACTGGGGCTGGAGGCTCTGGCTCGCCGCCCAGCAAGTCGCAGTCATTGCCCACCTCGCGGCCAGACAAGTTAAATGCCCACCACTCGCACACTGGTCCAGCCTCACCCGCTCTTTCGTCGCGTTCTAATCACGACGTTTCGTCCTCTGGTGGCGGTGGCGGCCATGGTAGTAACAAGTATGACAAGCACGACAAGCCTGATAAGCATGATCGCCAGCAGCAGCACCATCGACAACCCGAGGCAAAGCGCAAGGTAGTGAAATTGAAGCTGGGCACCAAGGCACTTAGAGAGGCGGCGTCGCGGGCTTCAAAGTCAAGATCTGTTTCGCAGCAGCCGCCGCTGGCAAGACCGCAGATGCAGTTGGGAAGCCCAGCGCCGTCGTCGTCGGCTACTGGAGCTAGGGACTAGGGGTCTGGGTCACGATCGCCGGCTGTAGTGCCGCAGATACAAATGCAGAGTTCATCATCTTTGTCGTCTTTGTCGTCTTTGTCATTGTCATCGTCATCGTTGTCGCCGTCGCCTTTTGCTACCGCGCCTGAGGATTCGGGTTCTGTGTTGCAGCAGCCGCAGCCACAACTGGGGACCCCGATCTCATCGTCATCGGTAACATTCATGCGTCAGACATGAGCGAGTTGGTGGTGGTAATGATAGGCGGGAGTAACAGGAGTGAATTCACTGAGCAAGGCGTTTTTGGTGGCTTATTGGGCCTTGGCAGGATTTGCTTTGAGGTTTCTGAAAGTGAAGGCGTTGTTCTAAGCAAAAATTGGATTGAGGGAGTTGCCGAGACGGATGACTCGTCCCTTTCTCACCGTCAGTTCTGGTCACCGTTGCATTGTCTTGATGGGCCATACCTTGGCATGCAGAATGGCTGGTTTGTGAATCACTGCTCTGAGTGAGCGAGGAACTCCTGCCGGCACGAATGACAGACCACAGCGGGTCGATGCTCATTGATCAAAGCAGCTGCTCCCTCGCTTGCTTGTTTGCTTCGCCATTAATCCTCGGCGCAACAAAGATCGGCACAGGTCCCGGCACGACAGAGAAGCAATAAATCACAGGGCAACCTATCTGAACCCAACTTCTTATTCCTGATAGCTTGAGGTCGGCGCCTTTCTATCTCTAGTGAGCGGCCTGCCTACCTTCAGGGTATGCATGGTCTGCGATGGATGATGGGATGGTGAAAGGTGCCTTTATCCTTGTTTGTATTCTCTTATGAATTATAATTACTTTCTTTTCTCTTCCTTTTTTTTTCTTTTCTTTTTTCCGGGGG
>KZ678609.1:15504-41758 GCA_003019895.1 Coniella lustricola
GGGTTTCCTGGGTTCCTTTCATTATAGTTCGTTAGGGTTCGGCTTGGTCGGTCGGCTTGAAATGGAGTCAGACAAATTGGGACGTATGAGCTCTGAATTTGAGTGGAGTGGAGTTTAGGTGTGGCCTGAGTCTTTTGCTGTCTGTTTGTCTGATTGGCGTTTCGGCAAGGTTTGGAAGGGACAAGAAATTAAAAATTAGGAGGAGTTTTCTTTTCTTTCTTTCTTTTTTTGCGGTAGGGAAAACGGCACGCAGGTTGGCGTACGTAGGGAGGCAGGTAGGCAGGCAGGTAGGCAGAGAGGTGGATTATTGACTCGAATTGCTGATACAATGTTGATCTTGTAAGAGGAGTAAGTATGTGTGATTTTGTAAGGATGGGTTTGATGTAATGGGCTTGTGCCTGCGATATGTATGGGTGGGTGTTTATTGGGTGCTTTTTTTTTCGTTTTTTTTTTTTTTCTTACACCTGAGTTATAACTTGCGATGTAGGCTTGTGTTTGTGCTTGTGTTAGTATCAGTGCTTGTGTTAGTATTAGTGCTTGTGTTAGTATCAGTGCTTGTGTTAGTATCAGTGCTTGTGTGGATGAACATGTTTGTGATTTATACATGTTTTTCCTTGCCTCGATGCACTTATGCTTTTAATTCTTTTACTTAATTATAGATTAATGGATCTTCAGCTGGGTAGGTGGATAGGTGCACCTGCCTCTGTAATATGCTGTTTATTATCTGGTGTATACTTTAAACGGTCAAGTTGGGTTGGATGGGTGGTGTAGAGGATGATATTATATTCTTTGGTATGTTGGTAATTTTCTTTTCCAACTATTCCACAGAGCTGCCCGGGGGATGTGGTGATCATCTCGTTCTCATTGATGACATTTTCAGCGAAACCACATACATCGTCCTACACTTACTTGTCGGCACATACAGTCTGAATTGCAGCCCCATCAGTCCCCAACCCTACCATCCAAACATGCAGCATCCAGTTCTACCACCTGGCATTGCTCACTGTCTAGACAACCACAGCCCAAAGCGTCCCTACCGCCTCGCGCCTCGTGAAAGCCCAAGCCTCTCATCCCGGCTTCTCGTGACCCGCTGCGGTGCATCGAGCTGCTGCTGCGGCTGCTGCTGCTGCTGCTCTCCTCGCAGAGTGCGCGCGCCGCTTCCCGCGTTTGTGGGCGTAACCACCCCTCCTCCACCAGCACCCAAGCCGCCACCTCGTCTGAGGGATCTAGACGGCTGCTCCCTGACCAAGTGGCCCGCGCCCCCTGCAGGCCTCTGTCGATGTATGGGGGGTAGAGGAGGTGTCATGACCATGGTGGCTTGAGCTGGAGTAGAACCAGGTCCAGGCACAAGCTGAGCAGAAGCAGAAACAGCAGCCATCTGAGCTTGGGCTGCAGCAGCATTAGGCTCCCGACTCATGGACCGTGTGGTGCGCGTGGTGATGCGCTGTGGAGCTTGTGGGGTCGGTGGGAACGTGACTGTAGCTATGCCTGTCGTTGTTGTTGTCGTCGTTGTTGTTATCGTCGTGGATGCTGGCGTTGCTGTTACTGGAGGAGGTGCTAGATCCGGACTGCGGAGAATCCGTTGGCGGCGTTGTTGATGGCGTCGCTGCTGCTGCTGGTGGGCGTCTTCTTGTCCTGCTGCTTCCGCTGCTGCTGCAACTGGCTGCGCATTGTCGTTGTCAGCAGCAGCGACATGCTCGTGGTCGCCAGCCTCACTCATGACCGCGTCCCGCATCTCCATATCGCCTCTTCTCGCCTCAGCGAGCGCCCGTTCAGGGTCGTCATCCGACTCCTCAGCCCTTGTACCCGCTTGGTTCTCGTCGTGGTCGTTCTCCGCGTCCTCGTCGTGAAACGACCGATGCACCTCGTTATGGTACGTCTCATCGCCATCGAGAAGAAGCGTATGGCTTCGCTGGTGTAGTGGTCCACGCGCACCTCGGCCACCGGGACTCTGATAGTGGTGCTGCGCGGCGCTGCGGAACCGAGACGGGTAATACGAGACTTCCTCCTCATACGGATCCGTCGCTTCTCCCTCGTCATCCTCATCGTCGTGCTCCTCGTCTTCGTCGTAATCGTCTTGAGCGAAGCTCTGATGGGGAGCAAGGATTCTCCGTCTGATGATTTCTCCGTCGTCGTCGTCGTCGTCATGGTCATGGTCATGGCCGTCAGCTTCTTCGTCAGTGGCGTCATGGAAGGGATCCTGCTGGTGGTAGTGATGGTGGAGGATGCCTCCGACGCCGTGTGCTGCCTCATCTTCCATCAGCGAGCCTTCCTCGCTTGACGTGCTGAGATCCATGCCTCGTGCAGCAGAGTGATGTGCTGCATGCTGCTGGTGTTGCTGCGGGTATTGCTGCGAGGGTCCCAGGATGCGCTGCTGGTGCTGCGCCGCGCGTGTTGCGTGAGCGTGTTGCGTGTGCTGCTGGTGCTGCTGGTGCTGCTGCTCTTGGTGTTGCTGTTGTGGATGCGAAGGGCGGTAGCGTCGCTGCCACTGCTCAGCCGAAGCGGTGATGCTTTGGAAGGCGAGCGCTTCGCGCCGGTCTTGGTATGCCTTGACATCGTCGGATGTGAGCGTCAGCACGGTTGGCCGTCGGCGGAGCATGTTTGATTCTTGCTTTCCGCGTGCAAAGCTGGTGGTGGCTGAGTGCAAAATCCCGCAAAAATGGGAATTCGTCGCCCGGTCTTGCAGACAGGCAGAAAAGGTCTTTTGGTGCAGCACTGTTGTTGATGGCGATTTGTCCGAAGCTGATGGGTTCCCAGCACAGCCTGTAGGCTGATCTTGCAGCGCAGGGCAAAAAGGTCACAGCCAGCGTTCGCGGCGGTGGATATGGCCGGCCCGTCCCGCTTGAGCGGTCGGCGTTGCTGCCTCTCCACACTTCAGGCAATGTCAACAGAAGATGGGATATTTGGCACCGATGGTGAAATGAGCTGGGAAACAGACAAAACCCGTCTGCTCCGCTCGCTGGTTCACTGTGATTTGCTGTTGCGGAGAAAACACAACAGGCGCAAAGTGACGCACAGTGATCAAGAAAGCGTGTTGAAACAAAGGCCGCAAGCCAGTCAGTCATTCCAAGTCATGTATGTTGTCGTTTTGGAAATAACCCTCGCTGGGACGCGTTTAAATCTGGGCGCGTTTATGTTGTACAGAGTACATGCACAGCCGAGTGGCACGTCAGGCGCTAAAGATGGCTTGCTAGCAGGGATTCCTTGTACTGTCCTGCCAGTGCGGGTGGGGACGGTCAGGGGGTCCTGATGCTGAATAGATGTACCCAGGTACCTATATGCCTGGCTACAGTATATTGCACATGTCGTATGTCTATTACCGCTGTGCGATAACTTGATTCATCCAAAGTGATGTGGCTGTAGTGATGGCACTCAAAGCCTGTATAGTGAGGAGTCGGAAGATGGCTGCGATATCAAAACGTTGGTAGTTGCCCCGACCATAGAGTCGGAAACCCGGAATTTCACAACATGCATTTCATATCTCTCTATAACATTTATGGACGGCATCTCCCATTTCTCAGTTCCTCAATCTCGATATCTGAAAACCTCCACGGTTTGAACTCCAAAAACAACTTGAATGGTATCTCGACACAAAGGGAACGTAACTAATCCAAAAAGCCCAAGACCAAAACAGGAATGTTCTTTTTTCTTTTCTTCAGCTCACATCTCTCTTCTCTCTTCGCTCCTCTCTATACAGAACCATGCTTTGCAAACCTCCATCACCCAAATCAGTTCATCCAGCAACGCAATCTCACACAACCCTAATCAGACCCATAAAACCCAGACGCATACACATGCTCACTCTCCCACTTCAAAAAATCACCCAGGTCATGGCCCAGGTTATACCCCATGGGCACAAACTCCTTACTCCCATCCACTGCCGTCGTCATGACGAGGTCCAGCATCGGGCTCTGTGGGAGACTGACCATGCTCTCGCGTAACAGCGAGCCAGTAGCAGCAGCACCCAGCCGTCCCGACTTGGGCGTCCGCGGTGCATGTGGGTGCAGCAACTTATTGCCACCACCCACTTTTGACGACACCATCACACCCGCCGAAACATCGCTACCGTTCGCCTTGCTCACATCAATGCCGGGCCCCTGATACCGCTTCGGCCGCTGCCCTTCCAGCGTCCACCGCTTGATCCCGCGGTCCGCCGAGACAGACGCCTTGCGGAGCCGCGAGGCATCAGGAGGCTGCGTGTTCCAGTACCCTGACGGGTGCTCGGATGTGATGGGGATGGGCAGGTTGTGGAACTGCGCTACGACGTCCGAGACCTCGCTGTCCGGGATCTCGTCGCTGGAACGTGAGTCTGGGCTTGATGAACGGCTGTCGACGCTGGCGTTGCGCTGGCTGCGGAACGATTGGCGGAGGGATTCGGGGGTGCTTGTGTTGCTGCTTGTGTTTGTCTCGGGGCTGGATTGAGACTGAATTTGGGCTTGGGGCTGCGATAGGGCCACCCGCGACTGCGTCTGCGCAGGCTTCTTTGGTTCCTTTTCAAGACTGCCGAGCAGGTCATTTGAGAATCCCATATCCTCGAGCCAATCGCACAAGTCATCAGCAAGATCCTCCTGAGCATCGCGCGACAAGAAATCATTCGGATCATAAAAGAGATCTCCAGCGCCGCCCAGAATCGCCATCTGGAAGGCAATCCAGTCCATCGTCTCGTCGGGCGAAGTGAGCAGCTTCGACTCGAGCGAGTTGATGGTCCCGGCGTTCACGAGGTCAGCCTTGGCCAGACAGATACGGCCGTGGCGGAACGCAGGCTGTGTGACTGTGTAAGGGGACGATTCGAAAAAGATGTGCTCGCCAACGTCCTCAAAGAAGGGCGACGAGGTACGTTCTGTGGAAGTTGCAGTAGCATATTGCTCTTCTGGTCTCTTGTTGGCACCGCTACTGTTGGGCTGCTGGGATTGTCTTATGATTTCGTCGACTTGGGGTGCCGTGATTCTCACTTCCGGGATGGTAGGCAATGGAGGAATATGTGAGAGTGATGAGTTGCTGCGGCTGTGCGAAGGCCGTCGGCCAGATCTGACAGGGGTTCCCGCCACAAGTTCGTCCTTGTCGGATCGAGGTGCTTGAGGCGACAAGGTGGACGAGAATGTAGCCTGAGGAAGTTGTGGTGGTGTGTGCGGTGGTGTGGCCAGCAGACCTTGCTGGCCTACTTTACCACCCCCGTTAGACGTCAGTGGAAGGTCCATGAATCCCTTTTGGAAGTCGGAGGCTTTAGGCGTAGCGACATCAGCAACATATGGTAGCGGGTTGCTATCGCTTCTCGCACCATTGGCCCGTGGAGAGCCGTCAACGACAGGGTCGCCCTTGTATTGTTCGCCAATAACACTGCTGGCTCGGTTGCGCAATGAACCGATGGAGACCTTCCTCTTGGCCTCAGCCTTGATCTCAGCTTCGGTCTCGGCCTGTGCCTTTGCACGCCGTATATTCATGAGCTCTTCGATCTGTTCGGCTGTGATAATCTCATCTGCTTCAATCTTTTGGAACCCAAACCGACCTCCACGTCCCTCAAACAGCCGATCAGTAACCTTATCGGCTGCAAAGTTGAGCCGCGAAAAGGACCGGTGGTACGAGTGGTGTTGATGGCGAGTGAGGCTGCCGGCCTTGGTCGGGGGAGAGCTGGGAGCCAGTTTTCTAGCTGGAGGCGACATGTCATAGGATGCCGAGCGCTGTTGAACCTTTGCCTTTGGCGACGACTTGGAGCCACGTCTCGCTTTGGAGACTGAGGTCCCGCGGGTCGGTGATCGAAGAATCTGCGCAGTGGATGTCAAGGGAGAGGCAGACTTGGACTTTCTTGGGGACAGAAGAGATCCGCGTCCGGTCTTGGTAAGTGGTGAGATGGGCGATGTGAGCTGGTGTTGCTGCGGAGCGTCCCGCATGATGGCGATGGGGTCAGGTCGCCGCGAGTGGACACGAGACCGGCGAGCCTGGGTCTGCAGGGCCTGTTCAGCTTGCTGCAAAGTGTTGGACTTGTGCTGAACCTCGACTGGAGGCGTAGGGCATCGGGACACCAGCTTGACCTCATCCAAAGCCGAGTTGACTGCTTTGAAGGCCTCGTCGGTCTCGCGGATCAGTTGCTCCATATTGTCCAACAGCGGTGTATTGTCTTCTCTCTCCGATTCGAGATACCAGGTGCTTTCACTGGCAGTCGACAACTGTCCTACAGACGGGACGGTCTTTAACGACAGCACGCTGCCACCAAATTGTCCGCTGTGAACATCCTGAGGGTCTAATGGTGGGCTTGGCACACCATTGACAAAGGTCGAGTGCTGGGGCGAGGGTCCAGACATGGCTACGATGGCAGCTCCAGTGTTGGAGTCGAGAGTGACATCAGCAAAGGTTCTGATGATGGTAGGTGTCTTGACGGCGGTGTTGTGAGAGTGAAGCAAAGCAGATGATGCGGACTGGTGCTGGAGGTGATATTGTTGTTGTTGTTGCTGCTGCTTGTGTGGCGAAGAAAAGGAATAAGACCGCGTAGTGTGGCCGCCACTCCGTGAACCGGAACTCGCGAGCCACATGGTTGAGACGTGGGAGGCAGGTTGCTCATAAGAGGCCTTCCTCGACAAGGAAGCGGGTGAAGGGCCGGCCATTGGACTGTCCCAATCAGAAGGCGAAGAAGCCAAGAGCTGGGGGCTAGGGGAGGGAGTGAGGACGCTGCGGACAGCTGTTTGGAGAACGCCAGTCTGTTGGCAGCGGTGTTGGCGCTGGCTACGGTCACCACCGCAAAAAGCACAGGGAGCGTCGCCCAAGGTGCGCGCAGACAGAGGGAGAGCAGGGCTGTTGTGAGTAGCGACCAGGGACGGGGAGGAGGATGAGGATGCTGTGGTTGTTGTGTGAGGCGTCGAGTTCCTGCGGCCCGTAGGATTCAGGGTGCGAGCCGTTGTTAGCACGGCACCGCTGGAAGACCGGACGATGGTGATGGGTCTGGGAGTCTTCTTGAATGTCGTCGTCGACTTGCTGGGCGCAGGCGAGTGGCTACGCATCCATTGCGACGAGTGGTGTTGGCGCGGGTGGCGGGCAGCTTTTTGGATCTGCTGAGACTGGTACTGTTCGAGTTCGTGCTGGATCCGCAGCGTCTTTGCACTGGAGCACTCGAATGTCTCTTCGCTGGAGTCGTCGTCTGAATCCCATGAACGTCTGGGGTTGATGATGAGTTTGCGAATGCTGAATCCAGAGCGAGACATTCTTTGTGGGCAACCACACACAATTTTGCTTTTTTCTCCTTCTTTGTCTTCTTTCCTTTCGTTTCTCTTCTACCGCGCTCCAACGCCAGGCTCAGTGAGGACAATGTCTGCCTTGCATGCGGAACGGGCTAGCAACAGCGAGGTTCAAGGGGGACGACCAGCAAAGTGCGCAAGAACAAAAGGAAATGAGGAAGGAAATATGCAGGAAGGGTCGCAATCAAGACTGTGCAGAGGATGTATATGGCGTATGCTGCGGTAGGACAGCGCAATAAGCCACAAGAATGGGGGCCGGTTGTCGTGGCAGAGAGGACTGAGAAGTCGAGGCAGGCGCTGCTGAATAGCGAAACGTAGCGTGGGACGCAGTCGTGGGCCAGCTCTGTGGTGGTTTTGGAAACCAGCTTATGCAAGCTTGTTGGCCGCGGGCCTGGTCACCAGAGGGTTTGAGATATGGCTGAGTTGGAGACTCGAAGTGGATGAGATCGGAAGCATCCAGGTGTGGTGGTGAGGAGCAGACAGGCAATAAACAGACGCATAGAAGCCGTGGTGAGAGGAACGAGAATGGCGCAGGATGAGATGGGATGCAGGTGGTTTTGTCTGCATGCCAAAAAGAGCGTCAAGAGCCCATCCACGAGCCCTTCATGGGGTTACATTGTCCAAGGTGGGTGTGGTACCACACGGCCAGGGGGGGCGTTGACGGGCCCACGTTCAGAATGTCTGCGCCTTCCTGCGGCCCCGTCGCTGCGATCTGGTGCTGAGCTTGTGCAGAGCACTATCAGAGAGGCGGCTCGCTTGCCCTTTGCCCTGGCTGCTTTGATCCCAAACTGCACCCTACCCTCTTGGTGACGAACAAAGACGAGGCTCGCAGCCACGCCTCGTGCCTTGTCCGACCCTATTTCGAGGTTAGAATCTGTCCAAGCTGGCTCTTTGTGGGCTTGGAAGGCGGCATGACATGATCAACTCACATTCCGTTTCCTTTGCAAATCTCGGGATTCGCGGATCCTTCTCTTCTCTTCTTTGCTATGCTGGCTGACATGAGTGACGATGGCAGAGAAATGGACGATGAGGTTGGCAGCGGGCGTTGTCGATCACTGTCTTTGCTCAGCAGCGAACCAGGGGCCATCCTTGGCGAAGTCTGGGGTCCCCTGCCGTCGCCGTGCCATGCTGGGCTGACTCGAAGTCGAAAAGAGATCCACTTTGGGAAGTGGTACTTGGTTACATGACCAAGTCCCGCAGTACGTACCCCGTCCCCCGTACCCGCTCGTCGCTCACCCTCAGAGGGCTGCCAGGCAGGGAGGCAAAGACAGATGGGAAGGAGGCTTTGCTTGCCGGCTTGGACGGGACGAACAAACGAGGCGCAGGATGCCTGAGGTCTGAGGTGAGTACCTGGGTACTTGGATGCTCGGGTACCTGGCTACTTCCTCTCGTCGCATACATAACTCTCCACCTCGAGGCTACTTAGCTTGCCCCGCAAGAAAGGCAAAAGCACCACTGCCGGATATTTTTATCAATCATCAGCAATCTGCTAGGCCCGCTGACGACCTGTGGCCTGCCTCAGGAATGAGTACTTGGCCTTTGGCCTCGTTGTGGTGCAGCCAGTTCCTTCCTAACATGCCCATGGGTTTCCCGAGCCTTGCGAGGCTGTGACTATGTGCTTGCATCAAGCAATGAATTATCGGTCCGATGGACTCAACCTACAGCACGGTTCCGACGTGCTCCTCCTCGCATCGCTTGCACTTGTTCGAATGCACAACCCCATTCATCAATGAGCTGGTGCTGGTGCTGGGGCTGGGGCTGGTTGGGGCTGCAGCCACAGGCACCATAGTCTCAGATTCAGGATAGCTGCCTTGCCTCAAGTCCGCCCGTAGGATTCACGATCAAGGCATTATCCGTACAGCGAGTTTGGCAACGGCACATCTGCTATTGTACGACACGCGGCAGCATCACCCGGGCACTCGCGGCGTGCCGGATCTCGCAACAGAGAGATGTAAAGGCAAACGAAAGTGGGTGGCAGGCAGGCTGGCAGGCAGCCCGCGCTGGGTGTGTGTCTCTCTCCCACCACGAGAAAAAGTTGGGGGCTAAGCAATAGTATGTATGTATGCAGAATCAGGCGTCCGTTTTCCGGGTTTCTGCCAGCACAGTCAAGCATGGATGATCTAGGGATGAACACGACGCTGTTGCTGCTGCCGTCGCTCGGGTCCGATGGAATCCGAAAATTTAAGCAGGTGATAATGTGTAAGCATGCGAGAGCCTCAGTCATCAGAGCTGAGTCGCCTGGCTGTGTGCGGTAGCGAGCTTTCTTGCACGATTCAATCTCACAAGATCATAGCTACTCTACCCGCTGCTGCCGTTGGTTCACAGCAGTCGATGTTGGAAAGCACTCAGACGGTGATGTGCTTCACTTGACCCATGCTTCGTAGCATTTGCGCTTCAGCCACGCAGTTGCAACATGCAGCTCGGCGTAACAGCATCTCTCCCTGCCGCCCGTCGCTCCAAGCTGCATGAACAACCAGCCCCAGCCCCTCGGTCAACGCAACATCGATGCTGCTTCATTGCTGTAGCTGTAGGGACAGTAACTAAATACCACCTCCTTTGATATGACTTGGGGCCGACTGTCTGCAATCTGCAATATCCCACGCCGTTTCGACACATTGATAGGCTCTCATGAAAACCCCACCGGCAGGAGGGCTGAGAATCTTTGGCGGAAAAAGAGTCCAGCACATCTCGCGGCTGAGAAAGGCATAGTGAGTGTAACTGTAACGTTCAAAGACGAGCGGCTAGGGCTGGCTGGCCGTAAAAGGACGAAAGGGGCTGGCTGCCCGCCGACGATGAGTTGTGGGTGAACGACACCGGGAACGAACGTCGGTGATGATAGGGTTCAACGGCAAAGCAACGGCATACCTGGATTTAGCGTAGTAAGGGTTAGGCTAGGGATGCTGAGTGCCCTGTGCTGATATTTTCTAGGGCTGGTCCTTGCTAGCTCGGCCCCTACATCAATCTGCTGTACCCGCCGTATTGTGGAGGAGTTAGTGGAGTGAACACCCACAGCAAGTATCTTCAGCTTGCTTTAGGTACAATTAGAAGTATATCGCATTCGCTTTGGCACGTCGCTTTTGAAAAGACCATGATAGCCCAACCAACAGGCTCATTGTTTGCGATGCTATGCCCCGAATCCCTAATCGACTTGAGATTCATCTCGATTCCATAAGTCGCATAGTGCTCCACGAGAGTCGACGTCACAAAAGGGACGGCACGCCCTCATCTGTGAACTCAGCCTAGTTCAGGCTGCAGGCAAAGGCTCCCTTCAGAAATGTGCTCAGCATCAATCTAGCCCTTGGAGTCAACGGATGGCGCTCACTGGGTACCGTGCCAACTCTATTCGGGCATCACGTGGGTCAGTCTGGCTTGCTGGCTTTCGCTGTGCTCGCCGTTTGCGATGTCCTGTACTGTGATAAATATCTCGTAAGCTCGCGATGAAAGAAAGATCCTAGGTATTGGCGAAGCAAGTACGCTGGATACTCTGTAAATTGGGGGTCCTCTTTTGGCTTATGCTCTCCGGACACTAGCACCAATATCAGCGCTGGCTTGCGGTGGTCGGCTATTGCTCGCATTCCCCCAACCCAGACCTCGGCTGCAGAGAAGTCCTTGTAAGTCAATGGGCTCAGAGCGAGCATCCGAGAACGAGGCATTGTACTGTCTGCTCAACAGCGACAACCGGAGCAGAACACCCTTTACGCATCATCTTGGACCGATCGACATACGAACAATGCTCCGAGACGCAGTGCAAGGAAGTGTCAAAAGCTTGTCTTGATTTGCTTCGCCCTCTGGGGAGGCAAAACGAAGCACAGCACGGAAGAAACCCACCGTGGTCGCAGCCATGGCCGCGCGACGGGATTTCTGAGAGAAGAGGAGCAGAAAGAATGGCTGTGCCTTGCACGTAGTCATGCATCATCATAGCATGGCAACGGCATGGCGAGCAACGATCAGCGCCTAGGAGACGAGCTTGCCAGCCCTGCTAGCCAAAAGGGCTTTTTTGCATCATGATCCTTCTGGATTCGGTGGGTGGATCTTCCTGGAGGGATTCCCGAGCCTGGCAGGCTTGCAATCTGACTGGCTGGCCGGAAAAGGGTCGGACACTAGACGCAATTAAAGCAATCGTTGGCGTGTGTGTAAACGTATGGTTCGGTCAATGGTGTAACGATTCTTTGCAATGTCTGGGTGGCTGTTGATGGTATCTGTGGCTGTCCTGGCCATCTGGCAAAGTCAGCAGGTGCCTCTCCATTGGTATCTTTTCAGGCTACGAGCGAAGAGCAAGAACCTGAGCAGCCAAGAACCCTCAACCGAACGATAATGCTGATGCTGACTCTTGGCTTGATATAATTTCGGTTGGCGATCCGAAACTGGTGGCTCGCACAACGTCGTTGACGGGTCTGTAATTACCGTGCTCCACAGGCACGGCAACCAACAACAGGAGTCGAGATTCGTTTTTGCTCTGCTTTTTTTCATCCTCGTACTGTGGATGCACTCGAGCAGCAGCAGGGTGCGCACCAGCTGCCACGAGCAGCAGATGAACAGTGCTTCGATGTCGAACCCACTCTGGGCCGTGGCGTGCATGTGTCCACAGGCTGCCACTAAGAAAACTGCCCCAGGTGCTTGCTAGCTGCTCGTCAGCGCAAGCCCAGAAGAGCGAACAGGGGACCAAAGACCCCTAGCAGCAACTTCCCGCATGGGCACCACCGCGCTAATGGCGCTAAGAGGCGCTAAGCAGCTCCTTCCTCCATGACAGCTATTCTGGACAAGGCTTCTATGGACGAGGCCCTGGCCTTGGCTGGCTGCTGGCCGGCTGCAGGCTGGCCACAGACGAACCCTGCTGCCAAAGACGTCACCACCATGCAGCACTATCGTGAAATGTCGACTACGACGAGACTCGACCCACTCTGTCCAACACCAACGATTCCTTCCAACCTACCAGTACTGGACCGTATCAAGGGACCCAACCCACGTGGACTGCCATTCGTCGGACACCTCGGCATAGGTGATAGCCGACAATATCCCAAATACCCCAGCTTACTGTGGTTGCGGTCCAGACCCTCTCTCTGACCGCTGAGATTGCCCCCCAACCCAAGGGTTATCGAGACTGCGACAACTGCAGCGACTTGTCACATACTGCTGTAGGTCCAGGCTATAATTCATCCTGCAAGCAAGTCCTTGTTTGGTGTATACAGAAGCAGATTTTCAGAACGTGTCTGGCAACCACAGTCCATCACCATGCCGAGTTCCTGTTCTCGTCAGCTCAGGGTTTGATCTATCTGCACTCTTCTTGGCTCATACACGGCGGTCGGCTTGACATTACCCGGCCGAGTCTGTCTTTTGTGTGTCGAGACGGCACAAAATTCGACAGGATTGAGCTGAGCCGTGGGATTACCGCCTCGCACTCCTTCAGGCATCTGGCTCCCAACACACCACCATTCCTTTGCTGCAGACTGGCTCTCCCCAGAAAACGCAACAAAAACTCCATCCCCAATCGATAAGCCATGGTTGACTTTTGTGTGTGATGGCAGCAATCGATAGCAATCACCCGTCTACTGGGAGATGGGATTAAAGGATGCTGCAAGCCCCGTCTTGCTTGCGTTACCATCCAAGTGCTGCGTTTGGCCCTTCGCTAACACCTGCTTAATCCAGATTGGTCTTCTCCCCTCATATGTCAGAACTTGGTTGAACACCTGATGGCTTTCTGGATCCCTCGAGACCGAGCGTTCCGAAGGACTCGACAGCGAAACGAATCATGCCATCTTGTGTTCCCTTGCACGCTATCACGGCTTCAACATGTTCCTGAGCTTGTCAAACGACGACAACTTTGCATACCGACCAGCCGGCCTTGATCGCTGTCGACCAAGACCAACTCAAAATTGCGTCTGTAGCACAGTCCCCTCCATACTCGGGTTCACAGGAGGCTGGAATATCACTCCATGATTGCCGTTACTAACTGTAGCCGTCCTCGGTCCTGCGGTCTGTCTAGCCCCTCTGCTTGGAAACCACCCACAACCGATAACGACGAGGCTCAGGTCTAAGAACCCGACGGGAGAAAACGCAGTCCAATTTCATTGCCAGTAATTCTTTCTCGCTGTTCACTTCAGATGGGGTGCCAAGCTGCGCTTTTTCTCCATTATCCAAGTCTTCCGCAAACGTCCGCTAGAGTAGACCATCATCTGTCGTTGATACCACCAACAGCAAGTAAGCTGTCACCTAACCTATGTCTATAAACACAATTAATAAGCTTTTTCTACTTGCCTCCTTTCACTCCACTCGTTTCGTTGTCTGTTGATATGTTTCGTTTCATCCTTGGGGCCGCCGGGTCGTGCCAACCGCGCCGAAATCCTTCCCGTCGTAGCCACCCTCCACTTCTTCTCACATCATCCAGAGACAAATCCATTTCAGCGGCCGCTGTATTTTCGGAAGTTTGGCAAACGTGGAGGATCTGAGGAGTGGCGATAAGTTCATGATGACTGTGTGGTTGGTGACGAGCTGGCGGTTTGGAGTAATGACTTACCATGGGCTGTGCCTGTGTCTGTGTCTGGACCTGTGTCTGAGTCTGTGCCGTCTTGGAGGCCCCTCATGCGAGTCTTTGATTGGTTACGGTTTTGCAGCACTGAAGCAACGGTTATGTTGGTTTATTCTCTGCACCCTAGGACGTTTGCATTCATCAAGTGGGCATTTTACTCTGATGCCAAAAGGCGGCCACATCCAATAAGTTGAATCGAGAGCAATGAAACTAAGAAGCTACAATCACCGGGCGTCCATTCGTGCATGTCAGTATCCCTTGGAGTTTTCTTTGACACTGCTGTGCAAGTCTCGCAAAACTTGGGTCCATGCCTCGACGGGTTTCCTCGATCTCCCGAAGAAAACAGTTTACGGGGCTTGAATAATGATCAGTTCGTCGGATGCTTCAGGTCTGAACTACAGTACTTTGGAGTTACAGTTCTTGCATCCGCTGTTGCACAGACACGGAGACAACCACAAGCTCAATTCTTACGCAAGCAACCTAGTCGACCCAGAATATATGTTCGAAGCTAGCTTGCACAGCCTTATTGCGTTTGATCATCAACATCATCAGATTTAGGTACCCGGCTGACTCAAGCTTATCGACCCGAATCTGGTCTGTTCAGGTCAGGTTAGAAATCCAATTCCATCCCATCTCAATCAGAGTACGTCCCAACAGCCACTTCACCTTGCAACATCCACAAACACGACCGCAACCAGCCCAACACCTTGGGACCGAGGACTCCGTGGGACAGGCAAGTGAGTAAATAAGTAAGTACAGTCAGCTTTTGGATGCAGGCTGCATACTAGATCGCTCCAGTACCAGAAAACACTGCCTGTCAAAGGTGCATGCATATAATCGTGCGTGTTGGCGTAGCTTGGGTGGGGTTTGGTGTCACGCTTCTATGATAAGGCTGAGATTGTTCGCGGATGGCAAGAGGAAATTTTGCATGATAGAGGGAAAGGAAGAGAAGGTCACTACGCAAGGCAAAGAATCAAGAGCGAATGTACTAACGTGACAATATCCATGGATGTAAGAATGCAGAACCTAGGCAGTCAATGAAGCGAAAAGTTTGGTAGACGCTATCGATGGATCGAGCGGTTTACTTACATTGTTTGTGAATGTCACTTGACTTTGCTTTCCTCTAGCGTGCCGTGTGAGTACATGTCTGCACAACACACCGTCATGACGACTCAGACAAAGAGCTCATGAGAAAGTCACCTCATGCGCAGGTGACTTGGTGATTGCAGCAAAGTCGACTGTGTTTGCACTCAAGTGCTCTGACTTACTTACACACAAAGAACAGAGTATGTATGTATATATGTATGTACGTACGTTTGTTAGTCGGTTGTACAGGTAAGCAAGTGAGGAAGAAAGAAAGAAAGAAAACCTGCAATGTGTGTGAGAGAATATGTGTGTGAGGAAGAAAGCAAGTAAGCTGACGGCGCACAACAAAGGCCCAACGAGATCGGCTACAGCGGCGTGCGCCAACCATTTCATTTCATGCAGATGCAGATGCAATGTACAATGCAATGCAAAGACAGTAGAGAAAGGAAAAGCAAGTCAGCATACACAGAGCAGAAGGAGGTGAGTGCAAGAAATGAGGATGGACACGATAGATGTTTTGCGAGGAGGAAGTTGGGCGTGAGCGTGTAAACGGTGTATCGGACACTCAGGACGTTGGTTCTGGTTTTGGTTTTGAGCACACTAAAATCAGGTGGCATTGGAAATTACTGATGGCATCTAATTGATAGTCGCCAGTGATTATGTTGGTGGCAGGGAGAGGGTAGACTGGCAGACTGACTGGCGGAATGGCCCGCTGGCGATGTGATGTAGGCGTGTGAGTGGTTGGATGGTTTGCTCAAGGTTTTATAAACACTCAGAACGATTTGGCATGATCTGAATCAGTATTTGAGTGTCTCGTCAGCACATTCTCGATCCTTTTCTCAGATACTCAAGCAAAAGTCAGTAATAGAACGCAACATCTGCAAATACCTTAATATGTAGTGTAAGTATATCTAATCAAGTCAAGTTGTACACAAATAAACAACGCTCGAACTTCTGAAACTCATTTATACGATGCTTATATGTACTGTTTGATATAGATCAAGACATAAGGGGCTGTGCTATCAATTTTCAACATCCAGCAGCTTCGAAGTCCTCCCAGGCTACACGTGTCTCAAATAGGCCTGTCTACCTTTCCATCCATTGACTCGTCTATACGTCTGTCTATCAATACTTATCGATACTAGTACTTGCGAGCCCACTTACTCCAATGGCCCAAAACCAAATGCAACATACCCGGGGCTTGATCGACGAGGCTGTGGTGGCAAGTAGCGGTTGCGTGTGGCACTGACTATATATATATCGTCTGCTGAGGGGCTTATCCGGCTTGATTTTTGTAGTACTGGTAGTGATGGTGTTGGGTTTCCTATTCTGGGCCTCAAGTCTCCTTGAGCTCTTACTTGCTCTCTTATACTCTTCCTCAATTTTCCCCTTCCAACCACCACCATACCCACCCCCATGTTAAAACAGCAACCACAGGCATACTATGTATAGAACAAAAAGAAACATCACTTGAATCCCGCTCCCTGGACAGTGAAGAAGGAAGCCGAGCTAAGCTTGGTCTCCTTAGCACTTGCTAAGATGGATCGACCGCAGCGGTCGCCCGACCGGTCGACTGGTTGGCCGGCAGTAACCCGGCCCAGACTAGACCAGGCCAGGTCGCAATCGAGAAGGCCGTAGAGAGACGAAGACGTCGATACATAAGCAAGGTACATAGAACGCACAGAGAACGTTGGACCCAAGACCTCGGGTTGTGTGGATACATGGCGTCAGCCAAGAAGGGTCTACTTTGATTGAAATGTTCTGACGATGTTTTGTGAGTTTGGCGATCATATCCATTGCAGATTATCAATCGATATAGCAAACCGAAGACGCATGAAGACAATGGCTATCTGAAAGCTCAAACATGATGAGCGAAATGTCAGGGAGAGGCGGCCATCCATTTGCTCTGTAGAATCGCTTTTCTATCTCTCAGATTTATCCCCAGCACCATTCTGCTCTTCTTCGCCCTCCTCATCTTCTTTCTCCTCATCCTCTTCTTCATCGTCAAGCACGACATACGGCAACAGTGTAAAGTTCAAGAAATTGGCCTCTCTACTCTCCGTCTCCACAATGAACTGCATGTTGAGAACGCCCTGCCCGTCTCCACGGATGCTGACCTTGCTCGAGATGCGCATGGCGTCAACAGCCATCTTGACCAAGTCAAACTTGAAGTTTTGCACCCACTTGTTGATCACGGAAAATGTCTCAAAGAGGTCTCTTCCCTTGGCAAAGTCCACGCTCGAGCCACCCAGTGGACCAGCGCACGACATCCGCAGGTAGGGCTCCTGCCTGCTCACTGTCAATGTCAGGCGCGACGGGCTGGAGTGAGCCAGCTCTGTAAGGGCTTCAAGGAGATAGCGACTCTGCATAATGACTTTGAATTCAAGATCGCTAACGTCAAAAGGCAGGTCTTCGCGCGCCTCGGGAAGGTAGGTGGTGAGGTTGCATGTTGTGCTGACGCCAGACTCTTCGAGATTGATGCTAAATGGCCCGCCTTCTTCATTATACGAAAGAATGCACGTGCCAGCCATGCCCAGTGTCTGGTTGCTGAAGGCGTCTGGGCGGTAGTTGCGAAGATTGCTGCGGTAGGGGTCCGCTTCTGCTTTGGCCTGGCGGGCAGCAGCATCGGAGGCACCAAAGATCTGGAGGGTTTCTAGGAGGGCGGCCAGCGAGACTTGGAATGACAGGCTTGGGGGCTCCTCGTCGTCGTCATCATCGTTGCTATGTGTCTCGCTGGGTGGAATGTTGAGGCTGTAGCTTGTGAAGAGAGACTTGCTCACACTTGCAACGCCTGTACACGATTGATCCGGTAAATCAGTTATGTGGCCAGCGCGTATGTGAATGTGAGACAAATGCTGCAAGACGTACCTGACATGGCGCGAGCCTGACCAGCTGCGAATTTGAGGCCATCTTCGCCAATCTCCACATGGACTTTGTTTGTAAAGGTGATGCACTTCAGCAGCTGCTGAATAGGTCTAGTTGAGCTGGCGACAGCTCGAAAGACAGGGCTCCCGGAGGTGGGCTTGGGAGTGGGAGTTGCCATATTGAATTTGGGTGATTGTTCAGACGCAACGCGATGGCGTGATTCATACACAGACTTCAGGGCGCAGGTCTCGTTCAGAAAAAAAATATGACTTGGTTTTTTATGGTGTTGCTATGGTACAGCCTGCGAAGCCGCTCGCACCCGCCACGGCCGCGTGGTCTCTTTGGGGTATCTCTTGAAGACGATTTGTGCGCGCTCGTAATAACTCTCTTTAAACGTAGACTCCGACTGCGCAGAACATGTAGACGGTGCCGTAGCTGCGGTGGGATGCTTGTTAGAATGGTCTGTGTTGACTGTGGCCGGGGTTGTCCAAGGGAAACGAGGGCAACGTACGCGATGGCCAGCGATGCTGGGAGACCAATGACAGAGACGTTGGCCAGGGATCGGTCTGGTAAGAAAGACACGCCCAGTGTTAGTTCATGGAGGAGACCAATTGACATGATAGCCGCGTCGAGATCCAAAGAAAACGTACTCAGCGCAAAGATGCCAAACAGAAAGACGCCAAGCAGCAGCAGGGTGAAGGCGACGAGCAGCTGCGTGTTCTTGCCGACAGTGGGGAGAAACGGGTGGCCTGCCGCAGTTGCCCAGACGTCAACCAGCGAGGAATCCATGGGGGCTCTGAGAGTGGGTGATGTCGCCGTCGAGAAGGCCAGTGGTGCTGTGCAGGCTGTGCAGGGACTTGGGCTGTGAAGTTGCTGCTTGGAGGTTCTGGTGATTCTTTGCCCAAAACACCATCTGAGAAAGGCACATGTGCAGCTGGCCTCAACTCTCAGACTCCCCAACTGGCAATAGCACATACCTGGCACCTTCCTGAGCCTCCCTGTCCATTCACCGAGCCCGACTGCTTTTATCGATAAGCAGGACGCTCGGGCCATCCTGCTTATTGGGGCACTTTGGTTCAAGTACATGCAGGTACGTAATCAGCCTGCCGAGATGGCCGATCCCTCTCAGATCCGCCCCAGTGGCTCGAACTCCAGCGGTCAAGGCGCTCCACCTACTTCCGCATCTGTCGGCAGCTTGTCGGGACCGATCGATACCCAACTACACCAACATCGCGACCGGCGCGAGCTCCAGCAGCTCCAGCAGCGAGGAGAACAAGCAGTGCGAGAACGGCAGCGACAGCAGCAGCAAGAACAGTCCCAGAACCAGAACCAGAACCAACACCAGCAGCGCGCCTACTCAGGTGCTCACAGCGCACCGCAGTGGCGCCAGCAACCTCGGCAGCAGCAGCAGCAGCAGCAATCGCAGCAGCATTCTGTGCCATCTAGCACAAGCGGATCTGGAGAATCTTCTTTCAAACCGAGACTCCCGTTCGCCCAACTCCATCGCTCGCAGGCCGTACAACGCTCCAAGCAGGCTCCCGCGAATCCGCACGTCAATCACGGATCTCCTGAACAACCTCCGCCAGGCAACCACGCGGGCTTCCACCCAGTCACTCACGGCATCTATCCACAAGACCGTCTCAACAGCGTGCCTTGGCCGCAACCTGACGCGTTCCATTCGTCAAACCAAAACGTGAGCCTTGGCAATCCCTCGTTCGCGCCTCAGAACACGCCTCTGCCACAATTCATTCATCAGCAGCAGACCGGTCCTGCATTCCCTGGCGCAAACCAAGGTCTTCCAATCAACACAGCTGATTGGCCGTCATACGATCCTTCTTTTGCGGTCACAGCTGCTACTTCTGTGCTAGTAGCAGCACCTCAGACTCTTGAAGCTCAGACTTGCCCCCGACCCATCGAATCTCGAAACGCCACTCCACGACCCCTCGTAGCCAACGGCTCAAGCACCGTTCGTCTCCAGCGAAAGCTGACCGACAACACGGACGCAGCTAAGGCAATCGAACCGTCTGCTGCTGTCAAGAACAAAGAAGACGCAGTCTCGATTATCGAGTCTGTCAGCCAAATCTCGTTGTCAAAGAAGCAGAAAAAGAACAAGAAGAAAAAGAACAAGAAGAAGAAGAATCAGAGCGGAGAACCGCATACTACAAACGAGACAACTGGCGCAGCTTCGACAGCTGTTCCTTCCAGCGATCGAATTCGTACCGTTGACGAAGTTGCGATTTCACGTCACAACTTGACCATGGCCACCGAAGCCGAAGTCGAGAGCATGCCTGTTGATAGTATGTGTTTTCTTATTTCCCTGCACCATACTTTGATGGAAGCTAACATGTGTTATCAGAGGGCAAGCGAAAGGCCAATGAGGAGCCCGAGTCTCCGTCTACTGCTAAGCGCATTAAGCATGACGACTCAGCCGAGCCTGAAGACGCCTCGAAAGCCAAAGCTCCTGCTATCCCCTTCCCTGAAAAGGTACGCAGTCCTCTGTCATCATTGCAGAACTCACATGCTAATTTTAATACACAGCCTGCTGTCATTGAAGAGCGCAATGGCGAGATCGAATTCCGCGTTGTCAACAACGACAATGAGCGCGAGAGTCTGATTATCCTGACCGGTCTCAAGTGCATTTTCCAGAAGCAGCTCCCCAAGATGCCCAAGGACTACATTGCCCGTCTCGTCTACGATCGGACCCACTTGTCGATAGCAATCGTCAAGAAACCCCTCGAAGTCGTAGGCGGCATCACCTTCCGGCCCTTCAGGGACCGCAAGTTCGCCGAGATTGTCTTTTGCGCCATTTCCTCGGACCAGCAAGTCAAGGGTTATGGCGCTCATCTCATGGCCCATCTCAAGGACTACGTCAAGGCTACCAGTCCAGTCATGCACTTTCTCACCTATGCCGACAATTATGCCATTGGCTACTTCAAGAAACAGGGCTTCACCAAAGAGATCACACTGGACAAGTCCGTGTGGATGGGCTACATCAAGGACTACGAAGGCGGCACCATAATGCAGTGCACCATGTTACCTCGTGTACGCTACCTCGAGAGCGGCCGTATGCTGCTCAAGCAAAAGGAGGCCGTCCAGGCCAAGATCCGAGCCTTTTCCAGGTCGCACGTCGTCCACCAGCCGCCCAAGCAGTGGAAAAATGGCGTCAAGCCCATCGACCCGATGAGCATTGACGCCATCAAGAACTCGGGCTGGTCGCCCGAGATGGACGAGCTGGCGCGTCAGCCGCGCCGCGGCGCGAACTACAACCAGCTGCTGCACCTGCTCAACGCCATGCAGAACAATACGAGCGCCTGGCCATTCATCGTCCCCGTCAACAGAGACGAAGTGCAGGATTACTATGATGTGATCAAGGAGCCCATGGACCTGTCGACGATGGAGCAGAAGCTCGAGATGGATCAATACCCGTCGCCCGAGGACTTTCTCAAGGACGCCATGCTCATCTTCAAGAATTGTCGGCAGTACAATAGTGAAGGAACGCCGTACACGAAGATGGCCAACAAGCTGGAGAAGTACATGTGGGGCAAGATTCGCGAGATTCCCGAGTGGAGCCACTACGAGGAGGAATACGCGACCAAGAAGTGATACCATTTGTTGGTTCCCATCTTCTGCATGAACCTTTCGGGGAACACCCTCTTTTGTTTTCCTTTGGGTGTGGCAGCTTCTCTGATTTTTACATGGCGGAGTCTTCCCTTATTCTCCTGGATATAGGGTCGAATGCCTTTTTTCTTTTGTCGTTTCGTTTGTGAATGTGCATCATGACGGTTCATGATGATGGAGTTTTCGGTTCCTGAAGCCAGGCGTTTACCATGAATGGTAGGATCGATCGGGATGATCGAATCATGGGGATACCAATTTGCTTTTATTTTCTGCTCGGAGGACGAGTGGATGATCGCGTCGACCTGAAATCGTCACAGCAATACAATCCTGGAGTAGGATGGCACGTTAGTTATTATGGGAGATCGTGGAGGCGGCAGCAGCAGCAGCACGCGTCGACGTTTGAGGCACAAGGGAAAACGCGGGAACCTCGACTTCGTGCAGCAGGGCGGGCGGTCGGACGATTGTTCAGGTCATGTTCATGCCTAGCTGTGCAAGAAGAGGCCCTGCGATGCTGGTGCGAGGTTTTCCTCCTGCGTGTGACTAGCTCTAGTTTACTTATTCTCCATGCCTTTGAAAGGTCTGAAAATGGGAGATTATTATCACTGATTGCTGTTTGACCACGCCATTAATGGCTTGCGTCATGAACTTGGTGAAAGGGTTGTGTTGAGGCGTGAAGTCTGGTTGATTGCACGCGGCTGAGCTTCTTCGGGATCCTCAAATAAACATGAGTGCCCACGGCTCAGGAGGTACACAGCGCTGGTCGGACTACGAGCTAGTCGTGCGTATACCGGACGCAAAGTTGGTTTTCCCGTACACACCAAGTATCACAGGACCTGCCGATGGCCGTTAGTAGACGGTTGGGAGAGTCGTAAATGCTGGTTGTGATGTCTGGATGTTCAGACAGACAGGCAGACAGGTTTGTGGGATACTCAATCTCACTTATTCACTCACTTGCCGTACATCAACATCAACGTGGCTTTGATATTGTTCCACATCAATACTGAGATCGTGACTGAATGAACTTGACGGGGAGGTTCCATGTGTTCCAGTTAAACAGATTACAGTGATGGAACGGCACGAGGTATCGTTGAACCGGTTGATGTGCCGGGCGTATACCATTATTCTGATCTTGGCAGTCTAATAGGTGCCCAAGTAGGTACATGAGAAAACAAGTAAGTATATTGTGACACGTGAGCCAGGAACTTATCTGTCATCCTCATGCAGAGTGCTAACCATCCCGGTAACAGTCACAAGTTTAGTGCGTGGTGATGTGCTATTGTGAGTATATTATTCCTTATTGGGATAGCCGAACAGATACACAAGTTGACTTTCTTTCAAGCTGTAAGCCTTCCTACCACGATGCGATTGATATCTTTCTTGCCCTCTTCACTCTAGTCTCATACATCTATTCAAACCCTGTATAACTCATTTGTCATGCTAATTCACCACTTATAAACCCACATCCACATCCACACTGTACTGTCGTGAAATGGAAAAGAAGGTACATTTGCCTCACACTGCTTTATGGAGAGCTCTATCTATCTTGAAGATGAACCAGACAAAGACCGTTGTGTTATGATGAATACAGTAGTGCAACGAGAATCATTGAGAGAAACTAAAAACAAAATCCAAAAAAGGCAGAATAACGCGAAGGAAAAGGGGGGGAAGGAGGAAGAACATATAGAAATCGAGTAGCATGTAGGCAGATTACCATCAGAGACCAAGAAAAGCATGCAATTGATTTCCGTATTTCTCACTTTTTTTGGTCTTGAATGGGCTGTGTCGGCTCTTGTGAGTGCTGGCACGTTTTTGTTAATGAAGCGTTTCGAGGGACATTTTTGGAAGTGTTGTTGACAAGTAGTCGTGGTGTTGTGGTGTTGGAAGTGACTGCTTGCAGGGGCGTTGGATATGTTTGCTTGATTAATCCGCAATGGATTGCTGTTCGTCTTTGAGATCTAAGGCTGCTGGTTATGAGAGCCGTTGTGGGTGCCATTTTTTCGTCCAGATGATCTGGTTTGTCGTCAAAGATCGACCACTTCACACCGGATTCACCACCATTGTGTGACTCTCATCACACGAACCAGGACCCAATTCCATCCTACCTGCCGTTGGCAAGGTTGTGAATACTACACAATCAGGTTAGCAACCAGAAGCACACTGTCAAACCGCGTTAACATCGCCACCAGCATCACCATGAAACATACCTAATATCCTCACGATCCGAAGGCCCCTTCAAGGCCTCCATTCCGTTTCCATTCCCATTCGCACCACTAGCACCACCATTCACAAGCCCGTTCTTAGCCTCAGCCATAGCCCCGCCATTAGCAACCTGCGTCGAGTCGCCGGCAGCGGGAGCACTGCTCCGTGCCTGGCCGCGGAGCGTGTCGAGGTGCTCAAAGTAGCCCTCGGGCACAGAGGTGACGTACTTGCCGCAAAAGACACCGACTTCAAAGTCCTGCGTCTGGCGTGGCGAGAGCTCGGCACAGCACGACTTGAGGTCATCGAGGTCCTGGTAGATGACTTCGTCGGCGCCAATGTGCTTGGCAATGTCGAAGCGGTCGCGCTCGTGGGCGATGAGTTCGCTGGGAGAGGCCAGGTCGATGCCGCTGGAGGTGGAAGGACAGTCAGCTGATTGCACTTTCATTACGAACAAAATAGAGCAGAGTTTCAAAACTTACTAAATGTGAGGGTGGGTAATCGGAGGCGCACAGCTGGCGAAGATGACCTTGCGCGCACCCGCCTCGCGAGCCATGCTGACAATCTCCCGACTGGTAGTTCCACGCACAATACTGTCGTCGATAAGCAACACACACCGGCCCTTAAACTCCGAGTCCATGGCGCTCAGCTTGCGGCGCACGCTCTTCTGGCGCGCCTTTTGACCGGGCATAATAAAGGTGCGGAACACGTAGCGGTTCTTGACAAAGCCCATCGAGTAGAGCTTCTGCAGACGCTCGGCGGCAGTAGCGGCCGAGGTGTTGGAAGTCTCCGGGATGGGGATAACGACGTCGATCTCCTTGACGGCCTCTTCGCCCAGCGTGGCCAGGATCTTGTCGGCCAGGCGGTATCCCATTTGCTGGCGAGCGCCGTGCACCGCAATGCCGTCGATGATGCTGTCAGGGCGGGCAAAGTAGACGTATTCAAAAATGTCTGGGGAGTAAGCGCGCTGCTCCTCGACCTGGCGGAAGACAGGCTCGGAGCCCTTGCGGATGAAGCAGGCCTGGCCGGGGAGGATGTCGCGGATGTTGCTGTAGCCGAGCTGCTTGAGGGCGACAGACTCAGAGGCGAACATGTAGTCCATGGCGCCCTCCTTGTCGGCCGAGGGGCGCGATCCCATGACCAGAGGGCGGATGCCGTAGGGGTCGCGGAAACCACAAATGCCAAAGCCAGCCACCATGGCCACACAGGCGTAGCCACCGCGGCAGCGCGTATACATGCGCGCCAGGGCGCTGAAGATGTCTTCTTGGTTGACACGAGCCTTGCCGGTTTCGTTGAGCTCGTTTGCAAACATGTTCAGCATGAGCTCGCTGTCCGAATCAGTGTCTGATGGTTCGGAGAATGATTAGTTTGGTATCGAGTTTTCAATGCATAACCTGGGTTTGATAAGATGACGGGGCATCACCAGAGTCTAGCAGTCTTTCGACCACTTTTAGACTCCACAGTGGTCCAGAAGTCAAAGCCTGGCTGAGCGGTCGTGCCTGTTCCACCATACGAAGGCTCTTGTATGAGGCAATACACAAGCAAAACGTGTGAAGCCAACAAGCACAAGAAGCTGCAAAAACAGCCAGGACCAGAAACCACTTACTGATATGTCTGTGTGCGACCTTGTCCAAGTACTCTCTCAGTTCCGGCGCATTCACCAAGTTGCCGTTGTGAGCAAAGCAGATACCATACGGACTGTTGACGTAGAATGGCTGCGCCTCAGCACTCGCACCTATACCAAGGCAATAAGTCAGTCATCGAATCTTCTGCTCTCTCTTTCCTCATCATTGAGGCTTTCAAGCAAGACATACTTGTGCCAGCCGTGGGGTACCGCAAGTGACCAATGCCCATAAAGCCAGGCAAGTCCAGAACGCGCTCTCCGTTCTTGAAGACGTGGCCAGCCATGCCATTGCCCTTGCATTGGTATCTTCATCGAGGTTTGACAAGCGTCAGTCAAGATCAGAGCCGAGATACAACAACGAGAAGAAGAAGCGAGAAAACATACATTCTACCGCCGGTGCTACAGGTCGCGATACCGGCCGCATCTTGTCCTCGGTGTTGCAAGTAGTACAATGCCTCGTGGAGATCTTGTGCTGCGACGTTTTGGCCCGACTGGTCGTCCCAGTGGCCGAGGATCATACCGATTATTCCACACATGTTGGATGGAGATGTGTGTGTGTGTGTGTGGCTGGAGTGGCTGCGGCTTATGGTCAGCAATCCCGAATCCGGTGTTGAATTTCTGGGATGAGCCTCAAGAAGAATGCCTGGCTGATGGCAAAGTGGTTTTCTGCTCTTGCTTGTTCGAATCTTTTTGTCGCTTTCTCACCGTCTCTCACACGTCTTCTCCCGCTCGGGCCTGAAGTTGTTGTATAGCAACAACTAAAACCTGGAGGCAACAACCACTACGGCCAAGACAGACAGACGGACGGACGGAAGAAGAAGAGGCAAAAGACAAGACGGGACAAGGCCGATGCACCTTTGCACGACCACCACCGCCACCACCAGCACCAGCGATGCCAATCTCTCCAACACGCCTCAGACCGGAAGAATCCTACTCACAGATATGATGAGTCCCGCGTCTTCTTCACAGCCTGACAAAAGGCAGATGACAACGTCCAAAGTCCACCTTAGAGAAGGGATATTGAAATAAAAAAAAAAGAGGCGAGGTCGACGGGAAGTCCAAGCTGGTAGGATTTATCGATGCGAGATCCGGGGTTGCAGTAGGGAGAAAAAA
>KZ678610.1:0-41651 GCA_003019895.1 Coniella lustricola
CTCTCTCTCTCTCTCTCTCTCTCTCTCTCTCTTTGTGCCATTTACCGCTATTCTGAAGCGTTTGCCTACTGATCTTTTTGCACACAGCTCGGCCTAGCTTGGCTCGACTTGCCCAGCTCAGCTCAGCACTGCACCGTGTGTTATTAGCACCGCCCTGCACTGTCAAGACAAAGTCATCATGACGCCAGTGACGACAGCGGTGCGCGGTCAGCCTGTGGACAACCATGCACCACGCTCTCGCGCTTTCAATGGTTTGCAAATCATGTCTAAGAAGTAATAAGCGACAGCAGAGCAAAGAAACGTCCAAGTAAATTGGGTATACTAAATGACGGGAGAAGAGTTGTGTTCCGAGCCAAAAGATGGTTTATGGGATGCTTGAGAAGTTGACAGTCATGTTTGAATGGGGTAGGTCAAGCACTTGTACCAGGGCAACTGACACTTGGAATCATATCAAGCTATAAAAAAAAAAATACGGAGTAAGTCTTGAGAAATAGAACAAGCGGCTGCTGCAACGAACACCGAAACAGAGAAAGAAAAGCGCCGGGGAAGATGAAATAAGGATCAGGCATGATCCAAGTGGCTGTCGCGGCAGCATGTTGCTCGTACCTTGGTCCAATTTACAAGTCTGCACTCTATGCGCCGCGATGTCACCATTGCAAAGTACAGACGATCATTGCTCAACTGGGGCCGCCTCCTAATGGCTGCAGCACCCTTCCTTTCTGCCTGAGCGCAGTGAGAGAGTGAGTGGGTGTTAGTAAGTTGCGACACCGTTTTTGACGGAGCTGCTTGTTGTGTGTGTAGGTGAATGGGTTGTCTGGGTTAGTTGTCTGTCTTGTGTCTCAGTCCCTCGTCAATCTCTCACTCTCAGGTCACAGGTCATTGTCGCTCTCGGTGAAAGTTCTTCTGCTCCGCGATATTTTGGCCCCGTGCGTGTCAGCCTGTGGAGGTACAACAACCCACACCCGTCTTGGGCGCCCGAGTGGCAAACGAGGTGATGACGATTGGCGATCCGTCCGCGCTCTGAACCTGCAGAGAAGTCTCGAGAACCCACTCACTATGGCGATCCTCCGCGGATAGAGAAAGAGAGGCAAACAAGAGGTGGATCAGCGCCTGTATCAATGGCTCTCAGGGACGTGAAAAGGCAAGAAAAGGATGGAAACACAAGCTTCCGAGCGACGAACTGGCGAGGAAATCCACATTTACAAGCCTTCACGTGCACCTTGTTCCTGCGCTAGTGATTGGAGAAGGGTTTCTCAATTTGTCTTGCCTATGTAAATCTGGGTCTATCCGGCACACTACCGCTCAAGAGGTGGGAAGGGTTCTCCATCAGCTGTCACAGTCGAGAGTGATTGAACGCAACCCCTCACCTGCAACTGAACGCATCCCTACCCAAAGCAGCAGGTCAAGACGAAAGCATTCGGGGGAAATCCGGGAGAGCAGAGCAGAGCAGAGCGATACAGCCAGCCAGGTGTAGGTAGATAGTCACCACTGGGCCTGTCGTGCGGTCCAAGCACAGAAAAAGAAGAGAGAGAGAGAGAACGAGAGGAGAGAGCGACAAGAGTCAGATTGGACCCTGAACTTGGCTCAGCCTGTCACGGCGCGATCTCTGGCGGGATGTTGCGGGTTTCTGCGGTCGCACCTCAAGCACCGTCCCTTTTGGCCTTGGCTTGGCAGCGGACTGGCTGCGGGCCTGGGCCTGCTCATCCCAATTTTCTGACTTGGATGTGCCTTTGCAGTCTGGTGAGCTGTGGCCTGGCAGTTGATCAGGCTTTGATCAGACTTGGCTGAGAGCAGATGGGGCATTGTCAGCCAGGTCTGTGGTGGTGCCAGCCTGGGACAGCCTGGGACAACAAGGCGCAGGGCAGCGTGGCAGCGCAGACTTATTGTCTACTCTCTGAAAAGAGGTGAGTGAATCAATTAGTGATTGCTCTTGAGTTTGATGTCGGGAACCTGGGTACCTGGGTACCTGGATACAACAGCCACGTACTGCCTTCACCCCTGGAAGAAAAAAGAGCTGTGTTGGTGCAGCCCCTCCCCCACCCCCCCCCGTGACAGCCCCTGCAAAGCTGGCTCTCTAGGGGTCAGGGTCAACTGGTACTTTGGGTGCTAGGGTCCAAGTCTCGAGGCTGTACAGGGGGGCTTACTGGCTACAAACGGGGCCCTGCTTGCTGACATCAACGCGCCGTGACTTGTTGCATCTTTTCCCCACAGGGCCTCGACTAGGGTCTTTGGTGTGAGTAGAGCTGGACCCTCTGAGAGACAAATGAGCACAGCAACCCAACAGCCCCCCCCCCTAAGCCAAGTTGGCCGCCCCGAACCTCGACCAGAACCAAGATTCCCATCTCGCAACCTCAATTCCCCATTTCCGTCCCTTCGACCGCCCTAAAACTCGGCTACCCACCAGCTGTTTTGGCACCGTTGCTGCGCCCTGCGACAAACCCACGAGCCATTCTCGCACCGACTCGGCTTGCGCGCATTCGATCCTTCAGTCGCATCCAGCAGCCCAAAACACCCGCCCTGCTTTGGATTCCTTGTTATCCTCGCGAGAAGAGAGAGAGAGAGACGACACAGAAAGACAGCGAGAAGAAGCCCAGCAAGACCGCAAGGACCTGCACGAGAGAACGACACAGAAGAACAGGAGCAAGAGAGAGAGAAATACAGAGGACAGAGCATAACCAAAGCAAAAAAACAAAACAAAAAAAGCCACAATCAAATCGCAGTCGACAGACAAATACACACAAGAGCCTCTGACCCTGCAGTCGTGGCAAAAAAAAAAAACATCATCTGGGCCTCACCCATCCTCCACCCGACCAAGCCCACACGCGCACACTGTCCCGATAATCCTGGATCCACCGAGTCCACCTCCGGTCTCTTCTTCCCTCAAGCACGCGTACTACTTTCGATTTTTCCTCTGAGAAGATGGTTTCCTTATGAGACTCTCCCTAGCCGCTACGGCCTTGAACTATTGAATAGGACAAGCAAAGAACCAGGACGACGAGGACGACACGGCCAGTGCAGAGCAACCGCCGCTGCCTCATCCCTCCTATCTTTGCGTCCCTATATATGTCCGTACACGCGAAAGGGCATCTCCATTTTTATATCTCGCCACAAGCTACTACCAGAGCGCACTGCCGCGCCTACGACTTCCACCACGACTACGATCTCCCTCACGACCACGACCACACAACACGAATTCTAATTTCCAAATCATGGCGCCTCCAGAAGCGAGAACCAGCACCGAGCGTGTGGGCAACAGCAGCAGCACCGTCTACTACAACATGAAGACAGCACCCAGACCGCAGCCCCTCGCCGGCTCCAAATCCTTTTCCTATTCCTCGACCGTTTCTCACGCTCGCACGCCTTCAGAGAGCCACGCAAAAACCACGACCATGAACTCTCCACCTCTGAGTTCGCCACGAAACCACCTCAACGTCGCGCAGCCTTTTGTCCCAAAGCTGTCGTCGTCCGCCTCTCCGGCCTCGTCGCCGCTTCCCACGCCTCGTCGCCACCTGTCGACGACTCCTCTCGGCCAGGTCTTGCCACAGGCCGCTGCGAGAACGCCGTCTCCTAATTACTTTGGGCTCAAGCCCGAGAACAGCATCGGTGCTCACGAAACTAGTGCCATTCCAAGGGACAACTGGAGTCCAGTGTCGTCATCAGTCAAGAGCTTTGGCGCGGCGCTGCCCCAGCAGCTCCCTCTTGATGCCAATCCCGAGTTTGAGGCGTTTCGCCGCCAGGCCGATGCCCACAAAGGACGAGCCAGTTTCAGTCTGGGCTCGTCACACTTTAATCTCACCACCCCTCCTCTTTCGAGCGTAGCAGCAGAGCGACCGCGTGCGTCACGATGGCATACACACGGTAGTGAACTGACTGGCCATGCATCACCGTCATTTGCTCTGCCTGACAGCGGCACTTCCGTTCCCGCAGCGGAAGGATGGAAATCCGAGGAAGGCGTCTCTGGCAACATGGATGTCGATGGCGGTGCAAGCAGCGCACAAGATTCGGCGCACGATTCTGCAGGCTCGAAGCGCAGCTCCGGTGCAAGCTCCAACCCGCCTAATTTCATCAACCTGACGCGGCACGAGTCTCCTGCCCAGATGCAGTCGCCCTTTGAGCTTCGCCGCTCTGGGCTGTCCAAAGTGGATGATCGCCATCCGCGGTTGTCCATGATGCACACCAAAGCCAACCCACCTTCGCCAGGCCCGAAACAGCCACTTCAGGGGCGCGCTGACACGCTGCCGGTAGCGCTGGACCACTCTGCGTCTGGAATGATACCGCCCACAGATCTCAAGGCCATGCTTGATGTGCCATCCGAGAATGAGGTTCTGGTTCTTGATCTCCGTGTATCTCCGCAATTCGCACAAGCACGCATCCGAGGCGCTCTCAACCTTTGCATCCCCACCACACTCCTGAAGCGCGCCACTTTCAACCTAGAGAAGCTGCAGCAGACCTTTCAAGGTGATTCCGACAAGGAGTCCTTTTCGCGGTGGCGGGATGTAAAGCATATTGTGGTCTACGACGCCGCTTCCACAGACACGCGCGATGCCACACCTGCTGTGAACACAATCAAAAAGTTCACCAACGAAGGGTTCAAGGGCACTTGCCACGTTCTCCGTGGCGGCTTCAAGGCCTTTGCGGCCTCGTACCCGGACCTGATTGACCACGGAGGCATGGCCGAGCAGAAACCTGGCCGGCCAACTCTTTCCTTGCCTGGTATGAAGGGAGGCTCGGGTGCTGGTGGCTCCAATATTGCTCCTGTCATTGGTGGCGTTATGCTCCCTGCCACGAGTAGCACGTCCAACGCTTTCTTCTCGAACATCCGCCAGAACCAGGATCTTGTGGATGGTGTCGGCCAGATGGACATCGCTGTGCCTCGCGGTGCTGATGTGGAATCTCTGCCGCGGTGGTTACGCGACGCTGCACAGGAAGAGGACCACGGCAAGAAGGTTAGCAACAACTTTTTGGGTATTGAAAAGGACGAGCAGTCTCGGATGAAGATTGCCTACTCCTACATTGCTCCTACGTCGGTTGCCAAGGAAGTTCGCGAGACGGCTCCCAGAGTACAGCTGAGCGGGATCGAAAAGGGTGTCAAAAACCGGTACAAGGACATCTTGCCATTCGACCACGCCAGAGTAAAGCTCGAGGGCAAGCCCGAGGGTGCGTGCGACTACGTCAATGCCAGTCACATCAAGGCGTCCAGAAGTCACAAGAAGTACATTGCCAGCCAGGGCCCATTGCCGGCAACATTTGAGGTAAGCTTGGTTGTGTTTGAGATGAATTTATTTGTGGCCATTCTGCTAACATGTGCTAGGACTTTTGGTCTGTTATTTGGGACCAAGACGTACGCGTCATTGTGATGCTCACGGCCGAGTCCGAGGGCGGACAGCTCAAGTGCCACCCGTATTGGAAGGACAGGGAGTTTGGCCCTCTCAAGCTGCGAGCACTGTCGGAGAAGAAGGTGTCTTTGGAACTCGACAAGCAAAGCCCACAGACGGCGATGGATGCCGACCACGCCACGGCAGCCAACCCTGCGGCAAGCCACGAGGATGTCTTTGGGTTTGGTGCTGCCATGGCGGCTGCAGATCTCGGCCGCAGACGCGCAAACACCACAACAACCCTGGAGACACATTCGAGCGCAGGACACCAAAAGTCCAAGCCTCCTAGTGGACCCGCGGGCGAAACACCCTATGTCATTATCCGCAAGTTTGCTCTGTCGCATGCGGCGCACCCTTTTGCTCCCATGCGCGACGTTACTCAGCTTCACTATCCGTCTTGGCCTGATTTTGGCACGCCTGCACAACCTAGCCACCTGCTGGCCCTTGTCGAGCTTGCCAACATTATGCAACGTGGATCCTTGCCCGTTGACGTGCACAACACCATGTCACCAAGAACTAGTGGGTCATCTGGCACGACGACAGAGAAGCAGCAACAGCCCCCACAACCACCATCAGAACGAGCCGCACGAAGTCCCAAGAAGCGCAGCCGCAGTCGTGCCTCGAGCAATCTTCCCTTGGCGTGGTGGGAAGAGCCCGAGTCCGACCAATCGGCACACCCGATGCTCGTCCACTGCTCTGCAGGCTGTGGCCGCACAGGAACGTTTTGCACTGTGGACAGTGTGATTGACATGCTCAAGCGTCAGAGAATACGCAATATTCGCCGCGCAAACGACAACATCGAGCGCAAAGTATACAAATTGCAAGCGCAATCCAAGCCCGATCCGGATGGAGACGTGGCCATGTCGGGTCTGTCGTTTGCCAGTGGTTTCCAGCAGTCATCGCGCGGTCGCCAGGTCATGCGCTCGCACGCCCTCGACGACGCCATTAGCCCAGGCACCAAATCACCCGTGTCACCCGCCTTCCCCAACATTGCAGCCGCCGCCACTTCTTCCTCTGGGGCTCCGCCCTCGCTGCCTGCATCCATGTCAATTTCCGAATCACCATCTCCCTCACCTTCCCTCTCCTCGGACGACGACTTCTCTGCCGGCGACGACCCGCACCTCGACACTTCGTGGCTCGACGACGACGCGATCGATCTGATTGCGTCGACGGTGCAGGATTTCCGCGGGCAGCGGCTGTCAATGGTGCAAACGCTGCGGCAGTTTGTGCTCTGCTACGAGACGGTCATTGAGTGGGTGTGGAGGCTCCAAGAGTGTGGAGGACCCGCGGGTAGCTCGATTGGCGTTCCTGGAGGCGGAGGAGGAGGTGGAGGAGGCGGTAGTGGGCCTGGTGGAAGGCCAAGGGGACGGGCAGGGACTGTAGCGCATGTGGGGGATTTGAGTAAATGAGATGATGATTTGATGGATTGGTGAATTGGTGATATTAGACAAGGATAAATAAGCAAAGAAAGTCAATGAATGATAGCCGCATTGGCTGTTATCAGCAACAGCAATAGCAACAGCAACAGCAACGAAAGGAGTGGAATGGAAGAAATATCAACAACAGCAGCAACAGCAACAGCAATCATATCATGGTTGCAATTTCAAATGGCACTCACAGGTGCAATAAGCTGTTTGTTAAGGGGGGGGAGCATTCAGCAAATGGCATGAACAATGGAAATGGCAACGGTAAATGGGAATGGTGATTAACTACGCGGGGGGGAGGGCGTTCACGTTTTGCGTATATACACATATTATACATGTATGCATTGAGACACACACACACACACACACATATATATATATATACAATGCAATAAAGGAAATACAATACAATACATTATATACCTCTATTACGTTTACGGTTCAAGTTTTTTGGGTGGGGAAGGGGAGAGAATAAAACCTTTTTGTTGTTAATCTGAGGATGTGAGACTGGAATTAGCGTATTTTGATGATCTGGGTATTCTGAACGATCAGAGTAGCTGATGAGGAAGGGGAATAGGGGCGAAGAAGAAGAAGAAGCAGAAGAAGGTGGTGGTAGTGGTGGTGGATGATGGACGTTGAACGGTGTGAAATGGCGCAAAGGTGTGAAGAGCATACCGTTTCTGGCTGTGAGTGTCTTTGGCATAATTTGGCAACTTGAGGCTGGGGGCAGATCATTACTACCAGTGCCACCATAGTATGGTAAACGACACCTGACCACAACAACACTACGACAACAACACCTGGGCAGCACCACTAACAATGAATTCTACACGACAAAAAAAGAGCTCGGGTTTACTATACCATGGAACTCAATAAAGTGTATATTGTATGTACAAGTATCAAGAAAGGTGTAAATATAAGCGTTGTGGGAAAAAAGAAAAAGAGAGAAATAAAAAGGGAACAATTTCTCACAAGCTCATTTTCTTTCCTTTCCTTTCCCCTACCATTTATTTCTGTACCTCTCCCTATCGCGCAACTTCCTTCCGTCATATCTGTCTGTCTGTCCGTCTGTCGGTTTATCACCAATCAATGTATCCATTCTCACCCATAAAAAGTATCAACAAAACACCCTTTCTTTATTAAACCCAGACAACCACAACCAACAACACCACCACACCAGAGCAAAGAAAAAAAAAACAACGAGACCCGAACCCGTCATCAAACTCATCAAAACCAGATGGGAACATCGAGAAAATCAAACAGCAACCCCACTAACCGTCCTTCCAACCGTCCGCATCGTCTCCTTGCCCACCGACTCAAAGCCAACCCACGCACCCTGTTCCACACTCCACGTATCAAACCGACTCACAGCCGGTCCCATGTCTCCTCCACGACCCTCGGCATCAAGCCCCGCGCCAAACCCACTAAAATAGTATCCGACAACCACCACCAGGTAACTCAACAGCAAAATACTTCCCTTGAAGTAATTGCTCTTTCCTTCGCCGTACATGTAACTCAGCAAAAACACACACAAGATCACAGTTACCATGTCCCACTGCGGGAACAGGAGGCTGAATGTGTACTTGGCTGTCTCGAGTGGGTCGGCGGGTGTGATGGGGTACAGGGCTGAGAAGAGGACCAGCGCAGGGATTTGCAATAGGCAAACCTGAAGCGCGTAGGCGGAACCGATTTCCATGGACAGGGCAATGTTGCCGTTCATGGCGAAGGAGATGGCATTCTATTTTTGGGTGATTTATGACGATTAGCAATGAGCGTTGTTTTGTTTTGAGGTGACAAAAATATAAAAAAAGAAGAGTGTATGGTTCAAATCAGGAGTAGATTAGACGCGTTCTCAGCACCCGCAATGAAATTGCGTCTGAGTGAGCTGGGTAATAACGCAAAAGGCTCATCATAAAGAAAAAGAAAAAAAAGAAAGAAAAAAAAAGACATGTTGACTCACCAGAAACTCGGTAGTATTCGGCACAAGCGCAAACAGCGTGATGCCCAAAAACTTTTCGTCAATCGCAATACCATTCAACACAACGTCAACAGTGTCGACCAGAATCTCGGCAATAATGGCGTACAACACAGTCGCGCCCATCAGAATCACGGCAGACTTGGACCGGCTCCAATTGGGCGCATCATGTCCGCCGTGTCCACCAGCAGCATCTGCATGCGCGCCCAGAGGATCTTCGTGGTCGGGGAATGTGGCTGTGCGAATGTGTGGAGGGCGTGTTGCGCCGGCACCAATGCTGCCGCCTGCACCTCCAGCGTGACCTTGCCCCAGGTGGGGAGTGTTGGGAGCAGTGCCCTTGTTGATGCTACCGCGAGCGTCCCTCGCAGCTGCGGCCGCGGCGGTGGTGGCGATTTCGGCAATCTGGTGGACGAGCTGGCTGTTTTCAGCCTCAGAGAAGCCCGGAATGTGGACAGTCGAGCTGATGCTGTTGTTCTTGGGCGGCGGAAGATGGGGCGTGGTAACGGTGCCATTGCCGGATCCACCAGCAGCAGCAGCAGCATTGGCCTGCAAACCAACCTGCTTAAGCGTCTGGCCCAAGGTGCGCTTGTAGATGTGACTCTCGCGAATGTCTGTGGCGGTGGAGTCGGCCAGGGAAGCGTAGGCACTACGGGCAGCAGCTGGGTTGGTGGAGGCCATGGCCCGCAGCTGCTGTACCTCCTCGTGCTTCTTCTCGTCCTGCTCGCTGTTCCAGATCACGGCAGCGTGCGTGCGCAGAGTGAACCACAGCCCAATGACATAACTCAAAAAGAGCAGCAGAGCGGCCACGTAGCAGTACGGACGGACAGCCTCAATGTAGAATCGCTCGTCCAGGGCTGGCGTCTGGCTAAAGTAGCAGCGGCGGCAGTCGCTCGTTGTTGCGCCCCGCTTGGGATGGCCGTACGAGACGCAGTCGACGCAGGTCAGCTCGTGGGAGCCATAGATTTGGTAGAAGAGGGTTGGCCCGAAAGCGCCAATCACGGCAAACAGCAGCATGGTCGACGTGACACCGGCGGAGCGAGCATTGAAGCGCTGCGTCTTGCGCTTGATGGCGCCAAAACACATGGACAGACCAGGCAAGAACAGAATGCCGGCAAAAATGGAGCCCACGATACTGCCCTCGACAAGCGCGCCCTTGCCGTCCTTCAAGGCCACGCAGTACAAAAACACCTCGACAATGGTGGAGAAGAAGGCGTTGATGGCTGCGCCAAAGCCCATGGACGACTGCGCCGAAATGGAGGCAACGGCTTGGCCGATAAAGTAGGCCAGCGGAATGATGGAGAGCAGGCCGGCGACGAAGAGAAACGCGGACGAGGTGATGAAGCACTCGACATGCAAGACGCCCTCCAGGACGAGGTAGTCGAAAATAACAAAGAGCACGACAGCCATGAGGTTGATGAGGAAGATGTTGGTGCCGTCAACGGTGTACTTCCAGTATTTGAGGCCCACAGCCCGATAAGTGCAGACAATAACTGACGAGTGGGGTGCAGCGGGCTCGCGCGCGTACGAGTTGTCGTGCTCAAACGAGAGCGCCAGCGGGTGGCGTCGCAAGTGGTTGAACAAGAGCATCGTGACCTTGCCCATGGGGATCCAAAAGACGAGGAACCAGCAGATGGCCGAGACGATGAACAGCGACGGCGTGATGAGCAGGTAGAAGAACAAGAAGAAGATGACACGGCCAATGTTCCACTGGCCACGGCCAAACAGACGCCTCTTTAGCCGGCGCGGGTCACTGTCGCTTTCATGGTCGTCAAAGTCGCCGCGGCCTCGCCCCAAGAGGCTGTCGGTCTCGCTGGGCTCCGAGTCGATGCTGCGCCGGGAGCGGCCAATGATGGAGCGGCCGCGGTCTGGGCCAAAGAACAGGCGCCCGTACTCGAGATCGCCGCTCTGCCACTGCTCGTACTCGCTGATGCTGCGGCCTTCGCCCTGGTCTTCATCGAGGTAGGCCTCCTGCTGCTCCAGCCGGATGAACTTGCCAAAGGGGTACAAGATGTAGCCGGCCAGCCCCCAAAGAACCCGCCCGTACTCGCGCCCACTGGAAGAGGCCGCAAAGATGAAGCAGACGAGGGCGCCGGAAAAGGCAAGGAGAGCCAGCCACCAGCCAAACCATATTGTCCAGAGGACGTTGAAGAACAACAGCCAGCTGCTGACGCGTCCGCCGGGCGAGCTGTGGATGTCGCCCTCGGCAATCTTTTGCACGGAACGGTCCTTTTTGTAGAGCGCCGGCTTCCACAGCCGGATGCCAAAGGGGTGTGTCTCGTTGATGGCCTGCTGCCGATCTTTGAGTGTAAAGCTCTCTGCGTCGCTTACATCTCCGTCATCGAGATCGTCGTCTCCAGGTGTGTCTCGGTCGTCGTCGTCGTCGTCGTCGTCGTCAAGGCCCAAGTCCTCCTCCATGTCGGGCTCTTCTCTTGCGGGAGCTACCGGAGTCATCTCGTCGTCATTGTTGCCGTCTTCTGCATTGGCAGCCGGCGTTCTTGGGGCAATATCCTCGGCGCTGCTGCCTACCTCGCGGCTCGACGGTATCCTGCCCAGTGGCGGAGGTGCGTTGGCGCGACGGCGCAGAGTGGAATAGCTTTGCTGGCGCCCGATCTGGTCGGCCTCGACTTCTTCGAGGGCATCGTCTGCGGAAAAGACACCGCCTCTGTGGGGCGCCTGGACGTTGGACGACGCTCGTCGTGTCATAGGCGGCTTGCGTGGGCGTCCGCGGCCTCGGTCGCTAGTAGATCCTATCATAGGAGATCTTGAGTGCTGGGAGCCGGCCGTGTTGCCGCGTGTGTGGTGGCGCTCGCGTTCGTGGGAGGCAGCGGGCTCGAGATACTGCGAGGACGAGGCAGTGCCGACGGAAGGGCTGACGGTGCCTGTGGGAGAGAGAAGGCATGGCGAGCCAGCTGTTAGCCAAGGTATTTAACAAGATCAGCGCGGAGAGTGCAGTTGGGAAGCTGTTTTCTGTGGCTTGTTTGGGCGTAGAAGCAGGTATTGTAGCGTGTGTATGCACTGTGCCACCACCACGGAGCCATGGGCCAAGGGCCAAGGGCCAAGGCCCAGGGACGGGTGCGGCAGCGTCGAGTCAGGGAACGGTGGTACGGGGGCTTGTTGCGAGGATTGCAGGAGTGGGGGCGTCGAGGCGTCCAACGTGGGTTTGTGGTGGTTGTGGTTTCTTGCCAGGGGACTGCTGCTCGGCGGTAGCACGAGACGTACCATAGGGAGTGGCATCGGGCCTGTGTCGGACCGTGTCGTTGGAGTTGTAGCTTTCCGAGTAGTGGTCGTCGTCGTCGCGGGTTATGGGAGCAAAGGCCGCGGCGCTCCTCGTGTCGGACGGCGAGGGCGTGGGCGATGCGTCGCGCGGCGGGCGGTGCGAGTCGTCCATGGCGAATGGGACTGGCCCGAGAGTCGCACGGCACGGCGAGCAGAGGGGAGCAAGCACTTGTGGGGCGTCTCACGACGAGCCAAGGCTCCAGGCACGGCCGCAGCAAGTCGGAGCGCGAGCAGTCGGAGCAATGGTGGTGTACTGTGTAGCACTTGGCTGGCCGAGGGCTCCAGCGCACGCAGACACAGCGAGGAAACGAAGCCACGCTTTCCAAGCAGGCAAGGCTGCTGCGAAGGAAGGACGAGGCGTCCAGCTGGCCGGGTGGGTGTCGGATGGCGAGTGTCTCGAGGAGCCGCGTGGGTCGTGGGTGCGTGCAATGGGAGCGAAGCTACCGTGCGATGCTCATGTCGTGATGGAACAGGGCGGCGGCGGCGGCGGCAGCAGATGGCTGGGTCGCAGGGCTGGCGAGTCGCAGGGTTGCAGAGGCGCACGAGTGGTCGTGGAGCCAACAAGAACAAGAGAGGGCAACTGTCGGCAGACGGTGGGAGCAGCAAGGTAAATGACCGATGCGTGGTGATGGTGATGGTGACGGTCGGTCGGTCGGTCGGTCAGCCCAGCTTATGCGGGAATGAGATGGATTGGGCTGGGATTGGGACAAGATGATGGTGGGATTCGAGCCAAGGACACAAAGACATGACAAGACAAGCCACCCGACGACTTGGACACCCTGACGCTGGACAAGTCGACTTGGAGACTGGCGACCTGGGACTTGGAAGCGAGCCTGCGGCCTGCGGCTGGTGCAAGTCGCTCTCATCACCAACGGCGCGTCGCTGCAAGTACCGGGTACACCCTGGCTGAGGGGCGCCGTCAGAGGAGAAGGAGTACCCTGGAGCTGCTACCCTGCCCTTCACGGTCGCCAAGGTTCTGGCATGCAGCCTGCAGCTCCACTCCAGGGCCACTTCCACTGTAAGTCGGTCGCGGCAGTGCGCTGGAGGAGCCAATCAAGAGCCTTTTGACTGCTGTTACAGGCAAATGCTGCCCGGGCTTGCAGCGCGTCCTGCCCAGACTTAGCATCCGTACAGTGCATACCATAGTACAAGCCCGCGACAGCCACTAGAGCCACTAGAGCCACCAGAGCCACCAGAGCCACGGGAGCCACCAGAGCCACGGCAGTGACTGTGGTTGCTGGTTCAGTGGGTTACAGGGCACTGCAATGGCCAACCGGCAGCAGCTCGAGGAGGACAGCTGGGGCCAACAATGACGGCCTCCTTGCTCGAGCACAGCACAAGAGATGATGCATCGTATGCGACCCCATTCCATTGTCGTGTTTTCCACCGCTCTGGTCTTGCTCCATTCAACAAGCTGCTGCAGCAACACCTGGAATCCTGCCGCTTCCTGCTGCGCGGGCGGTGGCCCAGTCTGGGAGGGCCTGGTGTGGGCACCCAGCGGCGATGGAATGCATGTTTCAGCAAGAGAGGGCTCTTCATTAACACTACATGGCACAAGGGCTCAGTGCGGTACCCTGTACTTGGGTGCTGCAACCGCTGTACCAGAGTAGTTCTTCGAATATCACCGCTGCAGTGGCTGCCACTGCTACCTGCCCTGTGCTGTAGGCGCTCCAGTACCCGTGGACTTGTGGCCCTGGGCACGCCCCCTAGCAGCCCAGAGTGGAAGCAAAGTCTCCAGGGAACTCCAGCTTCTATTTCCGACCGCCCAGCCCCGCTGCAACAAGCAGCAATCAGCCGCGATAGGCGGCCACGCCGCTTGCCCCTGTCCACCACCACCACCACCATCATCATCATCATCATCATCATCATCATCATCATACCCTCTCCTCAGTCTCCACTGCTTCGATCACAGGATGGGGAGTCATGTCGCATATACTTTCGTAGAGAAACCCCCTGTCTTTGCAGGAGCAGCAAAGTTGGTGATTGCAGCGGACGGGATATGGGACGAACACGTCCATTTCATGCGCTACCACAAGGGTGCGAGTCGATGAATGGCCAGTGTTTATTTGCAAGCCATCTCAATGCTTGGTGTATCGAGATATGGTTCCCAGCCGTTGCGTGTATACTGCAAGTACTACATCGTAGTTCACTGTTGCCACATGTACCGTCAAACCACCCGGACGATCCTCCTGTCGGCTGGGGCACCGAGCATTGTCAGCCTATGAGCGAAGGAGGTGTTTGCCATGTTTGCTACTAGTATGTGCAGCACAGTGCTACAGCAAGCAAACATAGACGTACCTGCACATGGTACAGTCTGGTAAAGTGGTTGGTTGGATGCTGCCACGGTCCAAGTGGTTATGCCCAGCCAAGCGAAGCTGGTGATATTGCACAATGTACTCGACCGCAGGGCATGTGGATGTCGACTACTTACAGTATAGTATACATACAGTATAGTATACATATTGCAAGGCCGTCATCGTACAGGTCTCGTGATATATTCCACCCATCTGACTTTATAAACGCCAACGACTACAGAGTACAAACAGCAGACAAGCATCAGCCCACGAGCTCGTGCCCGGACAAGCAGGGCTATCCCAGCATCTTCTCGAACAATGTCAGCTTGCTGTCTCCGCTCGATGCTCTAACGTCAACTGGAAATGAGAGCTAGAAACTTGACAAGTACAGTCAGTAGTACGGCGTACAGCGTCCCAGTAGTACGCATTGCACGGTCTTGCCGAAGGGAAGTAGTGTTACTCAATCGCTTGCTTTCCCAAACCGCGCGCGTCTGGTCTAAGAATTCATGCACCAGCAGAGTCTTTCAGCAAAACAGGAGAGAAAACAGGTTTGTTTGTTGGTGTTGATGCCCTTGCTCTCGGGGGGGGAGGTGCATTTGTCATTCTTCAGGTGTTGATGGGGATTGGGTACAATGCTGCTGGAGTAGCGCATGTTGCTGCATTCGCAGACTGCATCACCGTCCAGGCGCGAGACTATCAAGCACTGTGCCGCTCTCGATCCAATCAAGCCACTCAATGGCCAAGGCATTGTGCGCTTGCACTTGGACTTTGCTTTGGAGGCGCAGAGACCCTCAAGATCTATGGCGGCACAGGCTGACTACCCGATCGGCAACATGGGCGTGGTCATTCGATGCACCATCGCGAACCCGTGAGCACTTTTCACGATGGTGTGCGAATCCGCTTTGGTAAGCGGGATGACCTCCTGCATGGTCGCCTGCTGTATGCATCTGGGCGCAAGTGATTCGAAAGTCAGTTGGTGGCTCGGGGTATCGCGCGCTTTGCTCAACCTCAAGGAGATGCGTTGAACCTTCAAAATGCCATCAACAACAGAGTTGCAACTTTTGGCCGAATCCCATCAAGATCCCAACTTTGTGTTTTCAAAATGCATTATGTAAGCTGAGGCGCTCCCATCACAAGTCAGCGTCCAGCCATTCAGCCATGGCAGGAGCTCGGGCCACTGACGCTGGTGGACGCGACTGCCTTGACTGCCTGCGGCAATGGCTTGCTCAGCTACCCGTCCTCGGTTTGCGCCGCATCCTGACGACACTTCGTCAAGCTCACAAACACGACGACCACCACCATCCACACCCACGCCACCATCCACACGCACCACCCACGTCTCCTCACCCAAACCACGCCTTTCACGACCCTCTTTCTCCAGGCACCCACATCTCAGCCACGCAACCAAAGACAATCGCCGCACACAGTTCGCAACGGTCAGCTCCCGCGCCCAGAGCCACCCTCACCATGGCGCTCGATAACTACTACCACAACAAGATCGAGGCCATGAAGCTCGAGATCCTCAAGGGTCAGGCTGTCCTCCGCCGTCTCGAAGCCCAGAGAAACGACTACAACTCGAGAGTGCGTCTGCTGCGCGAAGAGCTCGGCCTGCTGCAGCAACCGGGCTCCTACGTCGGTGAGGTGGTCAAGGTGATGGGCACCAAGAAGGTGCTGGTCAAGGTCCATCCAGAAGGCAAATACGGTATGTTGATACCTGTGATTTGAACTCCTGCGCCTTGTGTGCTGTCAACACCATACTTACACTGCTTCAATCCAGTCGTCGATGTGGCAGAGTCCGTCGATATCACAAAGCTCACCGTCGGCAAGCGCGTCACTCTCCTCTCCGACTCGTACAAGCTCGAAAAGATCCTCCCCTCCTCCGTCGATCCCCTCGTCTCCCTCATGATGGTCGAAAAGGTCCCCGACTCTACCTACGACATGATAGGCGGTCTCGACCAGCAGATCAAGGAAATCAAGGAAGTCATTGAGCTGGGTCTCAAGCACCCAGAGCTCTTTGAGTCGCTCGGAATCGCACAGCCAAAGGGTGTCCTGCTCTACGGCCCGCCTGGAACAGGAAAGACGCTGCTCGCCCGAGCTGTTGCCCACCACACGGACTGCAAGTTCATCCGTGTGTCGGGCTCCGAGCTCGTGCAAAAGTATATTGGTGAGGGCTCCCGCATGGTGCGCGAGCTGTTTGTCATGGCGCGTGAGCACGCGCCGTCCATCATCTTCATGGACGAAATCGACTCGATTGGTTCGTCGCGTGTCGAGGGCTCTTCAGGTGGCGATTCGGAAGTGCAGCGGACCATGCTTGAACTGCTCAACCAGCTCGACGGTTTCGAGCCCACCAAGAACATCAAGGTCATTATGGCCACCAACCGTCTCGATATTCTCGACCCAGCGCTGCTACGACCCGGCCGCATCGACCGGAAGATCGAATTCCCCCCGCCAAGCGTCGAGGCCCGTGCCGATATTCTGAGGATCCACAGCAGGAAGATGAACCTAACAAGAGGTCTCAACCTCACCAAGATTGCAGAAAAGATGAATGGCTGTTCGGGTGCAGAGCTCAAGGGTGTATGTACCGAGGCGGGCATGTACGCATTGCGCGAGAGGAGAGTGCACGTGACGCAAGAGGACTTTGAGCTGGCGACGGCCAAGATTCTCAACAAGCACGATGGTAGCAAGGAGATTAGTTTACAGCGGCTGTTCAAGTAGGTGGTGTATATGGCGGGTTTGTGCTGGCATGCATGAGCAGCAGGACGGACAAGGAAGAACAAACAATTCAAATCGTGAGAGTCCGATTTCAACCCACTCTGCTCAATGAACCGTTATGGGTCCGTCGGTCGGTTACGTGAACCTGACTTGTATTATGTGGAGCGACGAGATGACAGACATTGGTAAAAATAGCATCCAAGCAGAACAGAACGGTGCGAGGCTAGGCCGACGCTAGATGCAACAGCAAACCAAAGCAGATCACTTCCGTGTTTTTTTTTTTTTGTTTTTTTATTAATGATGATGGTTGGTGATGAACAGAATAGACAGGCAGACGAGGCATGACAAGAACTGCATTCACTTGTTGACTCAACTGGTTGTTGTTCGAAAATTAAAATAAATTAAAATAATTGTGTCGAGTGTATACTGTTATATCACCAGAGAGGCTCAAACTTTAGACGCCAGACTTTTAAGACTCCGAACACTTGATTTTTTTTTTTTTTCTTCACTTGCACTCTCAATGACAACAAGTACACAACTTATCAAAGTTTTTTGATATATCCTGTTGTGGAGTTGAATTCAAAAGGGAAATATAGAGTTAATTAAAAAAATTTAAAAAAAATTTAAAAAAATCCAATCGATTCTCTGTACCTGGCTCTTTATCTCTAACTCACCGAGCATGCCCAGATCAGCCCAAACTCCCCCGCTTCCTTGGTTCATTGCAAGGTGATGTTTCCTTGCTGGACATGTATAAACTAACTGTTGTCCCTTTCCAAGCACCTTGATCGAATAAACCAAGTTGAACCTCAAGTCCCGAATGACAGATCCCTCATTAGTTTAGCCGTCGAACAATAGTAATACTCCCATCTCAATAATTACTTGATTCCTCTGCGCAGCCATTTCACCAAGCTCTTCTGGCTTTTCCGCCTTCTTCCCGAGCAGGAACCAACTTCACCTTTCTCTTCCTCTTGAACGCCTCCTTCGCCTCCTCACCAGTCGCATTTCCATTCCCACTCGCCTGCTTTTCCTTACGCGCCTGCTCCAGTCGCGCCTCAGCAGCAGCAGCAACCTTGGGCCGCATCTCTTCGCGTCGGCGCTGGCGAAAGGCATCCCGCGCTTCTGCGAGCTGCGCACTGACTTTGCTGCCGTGCACGAGTCCCATGATCCGCGCGCGAGCGGCTTCCTGCTGGCTGCGTGTCAGGGAGACTTTGTTGGGGTGGTAGGTGCAGAATGTGGCGTGGGCGGTTGGACCGATGCGGATAATGTTTTCCCAAGAGCAGGAGCACTGTTGGAGTGGAATAATGTCAGTCATGGTTGCAAACCGGTTATTTGAACATACAGAAAAGAGAATAGAAATTGGATGGCAAAGGGTGTATACTAATGATGAGAGAATCAGTTCAGGATCAAAACTCACAACATAACACCATGACGTGCCACACTGACACTGCATGTGGTCACATCCCTCCGTCTTGGTGACTCCCTGGCCGCATTTTGGACAGATGCTCATCGCTTCGTTACTCAGCAGCCGCGCCGTCGCCTCTTCCTCCTCGAGCCGCTCAATCTGTGCCGGATCCATGTCGAACTCATCGCACGTTTGGCCCTCATGCCAGGGACGGCGGTGCTTGGCGCAGGTCGCGAAGCTGCAGTGGCGGCAAATCATCTTGGGGTCTCCAGCTGTCATCGGTTGGTGCGGCTGGCTGACGCCGCAGGTCGGGCTCATGCATGAGATCCAGTGGCCGGGAATCTCAGACTCGGTCTTGAGGAAGAGGTAGCGTTTGTAGAGACGCTGCGCCGCCATGGCGTCCTCGTCGTTCTCGTTGTCGATGGCGTCGGATGCGAGGAATGCTTTCATGTCTCTTGGGCTGAGCTTCGCAGGGCAGATAGGACATGCGAGGAGGTGCAGGGCGCCACGTTCGATAACTACGGCGATAGAACCGCGCAGGCAGGCCAGACAAGCCTTGTCGGGGTGAGTGCACGATTCGGTGATGGTCTCGCGTCGAGGAAAATCTGAGGGCGGAAGGAGACAGGCGCAGATAGGGCACTCGATTTCTTCCTCCTCGGTGTCTGCTTCCTTGCTGTGGTCGTGGCTGGTGTCACTGGCAGTGCCAATGTGGTTGTTGCTGCTGCCAGCAAGGCCCGAGGGTCGGCTGAGTCTGGCTGCGCCGAGGACATCGGCAGGGATGACTCCAGCATCGTGCGAGGTCACATCTTGACTATTGCTCTCTTGCGGTTCGAGATCGTTGATTGTACGTCCTTGACCGTATCTGAATCTCATCTCGGCATCTTCAAGCTCTCCAAAGGCATTGATGTCGTTCATCAAGCTGTTCTCAGGTGGGGCGTGAACATATGTATCTTCCTCGTCGACCTGTTCAGGGGCGTCGTTGAGCGTATGGCCTCGTCCACGAAAGGTGGCAGCCGATCGAGGGCCCCATGCATTGTGTGTCCAGCCTCTTGTGTCGCTGTCATCATCCCATTCCTCGCTGTTTGCCTGCGAGCGGTGATCCTCGTGCTGAGTGTCGTCATGTGCGGCATCACCATCGACGTACCGATCCTCATTGGTTGCCTGTCCTTGGTCTGCCGCTTCAACATTGTTGTTGCTCTCAGCAGCATCAACGGGATCGTCCAGGGTGCGTCCTCGTCCATACCGCTCGTGGTGGTACTTCTCGTTGGCTTCTTCCTCGGTGGAATGAGACCCAACGCCGACACCAGCCGCTTCGAGCGATTCCCACCGTGCTGTTGCTGTCGTCGTGATGTTGACAGGTCCTTGGCCCAGAGGAAAATCACCACCGTCCTTCATCCAGTTGGTGACTAGCGCTGCTTCCGGCCTGGACGCCTCGTCTGCCACCAGTTCACGGCCAATCTTGTTGAGCTCCAAGAAGAGCACGGCTCGGCTGCCTGGGTTGTCGGGCAGTCTGCCGTAGTGGCGGAGGACCTGTTGCATCTTGCGACTATCATGCTGGGCAAAACTGAGCCCAAAGACGAGCAGCTTCCGACCGTCGTTGGAAGCCATGGTCGGGATTCTTGTGGCCGTAGCTGCGGTGGCCCGCGTCGACTAGACGTTCTTCAAGAGGGCGTTTGATGCGCCGACGACAAAGTGATAGAGAGGAAGAAGGCAAGACTGGCAAGACTGGCAAGACTAAAGGATCGCGGTGCTGAAAAGCCAAGGCAGACACGGTAGCCTGGTCAGCTGTGGGCAGCTCATAGCTCGACGTGCCGTTAGCCGCGCCGGGCTAGTATTGCTGGGTGTAGGCGAAGCTGAGGTTCAATCGCACGCATTGGAGTTGAGCATGGGTTCACCAAGGCGTGGATGTGATTCGAGAGGAGCGCGCTGCTGCCTTGTGCAACCCTTGAGGCTGCTCAGGGGCAGCCAAGATGGACACCGTATTGATGATGCAGGTTGCGCGTGCATAAGTGCGGAGCGCTCTGCCCTTTCTCGCGTCTGCCTGGTGTACTTGATGCTCTCCCACCTTGAAAGGCAGCTAACCCGCCTTGGTCGTTCCTCCCTAAAGCAAAAGGCGGGGTTGCGAGCTGGCTGACAGGCTGACTCATCAGTGTTGATGGGCAGCGACAGTTTGGAGCCAGGCGAGACCAAATCTTGAGGTTGATATCAGGTTGTACTTCTGATATCTGGAGTGCAGGTCATTCAAGCTTGAGGGCAAGCTGGGGAGATGACTACACGTATGTAGCTGCCACTGCTGTTGAGCTTGAGACTTTGTCTTTTCAGGCTGGTCTGTCTCCAGCCAGGTTGACAATCAAGGTCTTTGCAAATTGACTTTGTTGGGAGAGGGATGGCGGAATTGACTCTGGTTCAGATACAATTCTATTGCGAGCATATCGTGCTTTGAGGTCATCGACATTGATGCGTCCGTTGGTACAACAGTGGAGCGCCTTCCGAAACGGGCGCAACCACGCATCTGTGATCCGTAGACGTGACTAATGAACTTGCAAGTTGGCCTTGTCTCGACATGGACTGCCAATACCACTTGGAATCAAGAAATCAGCCGTAACTCAAAAAACCACACACAATACACCGTCGTACGATTCGTCGGCATCCCTTGACTGAGCCCGCTGGCCACAATGACCGCAACAGCACACGAGGAGCGGGCACAAGAAGCAGCATGCTCCCCGCCTTCTCCCATCAACGACTACGGCAACGACAACGACAACGGCAGCATGGCTCTCTCGCATCTTCGTGACGCCCTGCGCGCCTTTCAAGCGTCAGGCAAAGCCTTTGAGCTGCTACGGCCGGCGCAGCAAGCGGCCACCACCAGCAGCACTAGCACGGCCAGACGATGCAAGACACTGGTGATCCTCGACTCGAGCTTCAACCCGCCGACGGTGGCGCACATGCAGATGGCCACGTCGGCTCTGCGCGATCTCCAGACCCAGCGAGGCATCGCCGCAAAGCTCAAGGGCGGGCTGGACAGCACCACTGCTGCTTCTGATATACGTCTGTTGCTGCTCTTGGCGGTCAACAACGCCGACAAGGAGGCCAAGCCAGCGTCCTTTGAAGAGAGGCTGCTGATGATGCAGGCGTTCGCAGGTGATATTCAACGAGCATGGCAGGACGCGCAATCACAGTCGCAGCCACAAACACAGCAGCAAGACAAGCACGACGTTCCCATCGACATTGGCCTCACGACATGGCCATACTTCAACGACAAGTCTGACGCAATCGCGGCATCGCCCGACTACGACTTCTCGCCTGCGCAAGCGACCTCGGACCCAGCAGAGCAGACCCCCGTCACAGAGCAGGTTGTCCTCGCAGGCTACGACACGCTCATCCGCATCTTCAATCCAAAGTACTACAAGCCAGCTGCTTCCGAGCAGGACGCGACAACAACAAAAAGGACGACTCAAACACCCATGCAAGCCGCGCTCGACCCCTTCTTTGCACGGGCGCATCTGCGCATCACGATGCGAACAGATGCCGACTGGGGCGACCGTGAGGCGCAGATGGCATATGTCGACGGGTTGCTGCGCGGCGACGAGCTCGAAAGCATTGGTGGGCGCAAGGAGTGGGCGAAGCGCGTTGAAGTGGTCGAGGGCCTTGTCAGTGAAGATGGCCTGGTGCTCAGCAGTACAGAAGCGAGGGAGGCTGTCAAGACGAGAGACTGGAAGAAGCTGGAGCAGTTGGTTCCACAGGGGGTCGCCGACCTGATTGAACATGGGGATGTGACCTGGTAGGCGCTGTGTATTTTGCTGTATATATTGTAGTGTGCCCGAACAGCTGGATCTGATGGAATTGGCGCGTCGACGAGGTACGAATGAATCTAACTACAACTGACGCTTTGTCAAATGCGATCCTTTCGACTCAAGTGAACGTCATAACTTCCAATTTGAAAATGGCCAGGGTTGCGCGCTCGTGCAGCACAACCAAAGATTTTCTTCGCAACCCGAGACAAGCCCGAGAAAGCAATGAAAAAAAGAAGAAAGGTCTGTCAGAATTCCATCGACACCCACCCCGCCCAAGCGCCCGAAGGCAAGACCTTGAGAAAATCGGGGTAGAGATCATCACCACTCTCTATACAGCCCGCGTCTTCGAGAGAAGACAACGAACCGCCACCTTTGCAGGCAGGTCGAGAGTCAAAGACGGTGTTTCACCCTAGGGCGTCGAGGATATTTGGTCATCGTCCAGAGTAAGGTCTGTAGCTATGTTGGGTAACATAGAAGAGGTCGAATACTAAAGAACGGATTCTGTGAAGTATTGTCGACATACAGAAGAGAAAAAAGAAAACAGCCAAAAGGGACGGAGGGCAGCGAGGTTTATATAGTTTTCTGGCGACGCTCGGACCAGGCCGCGTGGTGCTAGGCGGTCTTCCTCTTTGGGATGGCCACAGCGTGATGGCTGTTTGTGCCGCGTGTGTGCCCGTGTGACAGGGGGGCCAGACAGACAGGGAACCCCTGGCTGGCAAGGCTGCGAAAAACTCTGCGCGGCCAGAACTTGGGAATGGAGTCCACGGATATGCAGAGATTTCTTTTTTCTCCCCTCTTGTGGACCGCTCCAGTCCTCAGCTTGACTCAAACACGCTGATTCTGATTATCATTGCGACTCCAGTAACTTGTGCAGTCACCGACCGGGCTTGTTTGTATGTCTGGTTGGCTGATTCGGCCGGTTGATCGACCATTTTGTCTCTCGGAGAAGCACCGAGGAGATGGGAAAGCTTTACGTTTCTTTTTTGTCTTGTTTTTGTCCTGGGCTATGGAGCGGGTGAGTGTCGTCCGTTTTCTTGCAAGATTGGCTTGGATCGAGTCAGGGTGCCGATGTTCTCACATCAATAGACGGTGGTTGGCAGTCGGTCGCTGGCAAACAGCAACCACAACTTGTTGTCTATTGGGAAATCTGGGCGTACTATGACAGATTCTCGGTCGGCCATTGTTGATTTGCTATGCTATGCTTTGCTTTGCTTTGCGAGCTGGATGGGTGTTGTACAACGTCCTTGGAGGAGATTGCACAGAAAACACGTTTGCACGTGCATGTGATCACTAGTAGCAATAGTGTAGTAATCAGGCTGATATATTGTCTACGGATCCGTCGTCAAGCCAGGCTCTGGCCGGGGCTTGGTGTTGTTTTGTATGTCTACTTGTGCTTGAGCCTGCTGTTCGCGCGTTTGCGTCTGGGCTTTTCTATTTGTTATTTGTTTGCTTCTGCTTGCCCAAAGGAAAAAGAACAGAAAAGAAGAAGAAAAAATGTCCAAACGGCGAATTGCAGCGTCCTTTGCAAACGAAATACAAAGTGTATGTAGCTTTGTCTTGGTTCAATACATAGGATAAGCCGGAGTCTGCTGCTGTTTAGAAATATTTGTATTGAAAACGAAAACAAAAAAAAAAGATACATCTTTCCAAGTCAGTCGGACCCCGCTTCTAATTATTGCCCAAGCGCTGTGGACGCTGGACGCTGTGCACTTCAACGCTAGCGGGTTTTGCAGGGCGGCCGTTTTACATAATCCGTGGACGGCGTTCTCCGCAGCACAAACCCCCATGTCCACCACCGGGGAAAAGTGACCCCACCGCGAGCACCCACCACCCATCACCCAAACCTCCACCCACAGGCTCAGCAAAAAGTCCCAAGACGCGCAGAAACAAGCTACATAATTGGCCTTTCCTGAAGCACATCTCAACAATAACCCAAATGGTCAGGTGGTGTAGTTGGTTATCACGTCAGTCTAACAATTTCATACATATCTCCAAACAAAGAGATTGGATGATTTGCGAGCACTGAAGGTCTCCGGTTCGAACCCGGGCCAGATCATTCTTTTGGCGATTTGACTTTTTGTGGACGGGAAGTCGGAAGGATTGACTTTCTGGAGGTCAGTCGGCATAGGTGTTTTTGCTGTGCTGATGTGGGTGAAACGGATGTGTGCACCTGTCGAGGTGAGGTGAGGTGAAGTGTACATCAGAGTGAAGCGTATACAAAATTGAAGTGTATGTCGATGAATATGTCGAAGCAGGTGGCCGTCGAAATAGGGAAATATTAGATGTACGTCAAAGTACTTGAATGAGTGAAGCGTATATCGAAGTAGTCTTTTGTGAGTTATAGTGAGTGGCCAATGGAGACGAACGCGTCAATGTCTTGTTGCTACATCATTCAGCGCAAAGATTGGATATTCAGAATAATATCTAAGGACTAGACTAGCACAATTGAGAACTATTTGGCTTGATCTGATGTTGTTCTGCTATACAAAACTGTTGCTGCATTAAGAACTTTCTTGTTGTAACAAGTGTACCGTGTATTGTCTTTCTTTGCAACACATAAAACCAATAACCTCAATAGTGTATGTATTTCAAGATTTGGATCCGATCGGGACTACTTGGGTATCTTAAACCTCTTAATGCTACGCTGGCAACCAAGAATAAGAATTTGCTAAAGTGCCGATGGATAAATTGATGTTCGTGTTGGGATAATATGTTGCTGTAAATTTATAGCATGTATTTTTCCTTAACCTGGTACAAAAATTATTGATTTTTAATAACTCAAAGTAAAAACATTTTGCAACTACACGAACGGCTAGCTGAGGACTTTAGAGCATATACAATAAGAAAGTTGGTGACAAGTGCTAAAGTCTCAATACAACAGCCTGAGGATTATTGCACCTTGGAAATCGATATGCATGTTGAAAAATTGCCTTTTCGAATTTTAATTATTATTTCCTTTTCAAACATCATATAAAGAAATCAGATGTCTGATTGTTATGTTGAGACTTGCGTGTCAAAATCAAGATTTTGACATGTATCTGAAACTAATGACTCTGATGTACAAACCAGATGTTTGCATTTTCTTCTACTATCAACTTATGGAATTGCATGATTATACTTCCTTGTATATTACTCAACAGTCTGTCTTCACTTCAATGTAGTAATGCCGATGCCTTGCGTTCAGTTTCCATATATACATGGCATTGTTGTAACACTCGGCCCTTTGCAAATATACGAATTATGCAAATGTGATACCTCGTTGTCACCTTGACACTTGGCATTCATGTCAACATTCATGCCATCCTGGCTGCGTATGATGAGTTGGGCATTGCATCAATGTAGCCCGCGATGTTGCTGTGCCCTTTTGGTGGTGTGTTGGACGCACCAGATGGAACTTTCGGCGTTCCCATGTACTTATCAGTAAGTTGCGCAGCGCATGTGTTTGTCTCACGTCTCTTGCTACGAGATTTTTTTTTATGTGACATGTTACTAGCAGAATGTTGTAAATATGTATATTGACATGGCTTCACACGCAAATCGAGAATCAACAGACTCCACCACCACCTAATTCCTCACCGTATACCCCCTGTTCCCAAAAAACTCACACTGCACCCTCGCATCCGGATCCGCCACGCCGCTGCCATTGATCCCGCCATACGTGATGTCCAGCACCGAGAACCCAACCCCTTCGCCGTTTGCTCGCGTGCCTGCGCCACCGCTCACATAGCTCGGCCAGAACGGCGCGTCGGCGAGCCGCAGCGGATTCGGGTCCAGCGTCGTGATGAATGAAACCCAGTAGCTCGACAGGATGGCCGCGAGCGTCTGGTTGTTGGCGCCGATCCAGTTGATGTACTTGTTGGCAAGGAAGTCGGTCGTGGCGCCGTGGCGCTGCGAGCCGGCGTCGAAGATGAGCTTGAACACGGCCGACGAGTTGCCGATCTCGTCGACGGCCGACGAGGCGATTTGGTACGTTGGGCCTGCATGGGAGGTGGTTGTGAGTGTGAGTGTGAGTATGAGTGTGGGTGTAGGTGGTGGGCGTGTTGGACAACAGACGACATGAGACAACTCACAGGATATGATAAAGTCGCCGTACCAGCTCGCGCGCTGGTAGTACGTCGAGTTATAATCCGAGGCTGGATACAGCTCGTAGAGCCGCGAGAAGAAGCCCGGCCCAGCGCTGGGGAAGAGATCCTCAGCCTGCTTTTGCATGTCAGTCACTTGTCATCATCACATTCACATCATTCTCGTCCCCCCCAAGAAGAAACTCACATCAGCCGTCTCCTCGACCTGATTTGTCACGCTCGAGTTCGAAAACGAAACGCCCTCGTAGCCCTCCCGGTCCGTCAAAATAGGCACCTTGAAAAACGCGCCCTTCTTGAACGCGATATCCGGCAAATCGAGCAGAAACTCCCCATCCACCACAGGGCCAAACCAAAACGTGCCGTAGCCATCTCCCGGACCCGGGTACGACTGGTTGAAATCCGCCTGGCCCGCCTCTGTCAGTGCCGCGGCGCTTAGTCCCCGAAGACACGCAATATCCGCACACCCAGCCGCGTCCAGCGCAAGCCGGTACTGCAGCTCCTGCGTGCTCTTGTTGAGCAGCGGCTGCCACCAGGGATACTCTGGGATCGCGGCGCGGAAAGGCGGCGTCCCAGCACCGCCGCCGGCCATGAGCTGGTACGTGACGGATCCGCCGCCCGCAGAACCGCCCCAGATGGTCACCTTGGCTGGATCGCCTCCAAAGGCGGCGACGTGGCGCTGGACCCAGTCGAGGGCAAGGCGCTGGTCGTAGAGCCCCGCGTTCTGCACGCCATTCTCGGCGACTTCGGCACCCGCAAGGAAGCCGTACACGCCGAGACGGTACTGCATGGCAACGTAGATGATACCGCCCGACGAGGCGTGCACGAGCGAGTCCCCAGGGTAGCTCAACGCGCTGCCGGTGGTGTACCCGCCGCCGTGGATCTGCACCACAACAGACAGGCCGCCGGTGATGTTCTGAGGGTCCGAGGGGACCAGCACGTCGACAATGAGGCAGTCTTCAGATTGGCCTTGGGGCGTGTACGCAAAGGAGCCTGGTTGCACGTCGCTGGCATACTGCCACGAGGGGTACCCTTGGATACATGCGGGCGCCTGTGTCGTGGCTTGGATCGTTTGGCCGGTGTAGGCTGTGGAATTCTCAATGGGAATCGGCTTTTGCCAGCGGTTCTCGCCCGTGGGGGGCTGGGCGTAGGGGATGCCGCGGTAGTAGTTGATTCCGGCGGTGGTGTTGGTGTAGCCGGCGTATTTGACGTAGCCCAGGTCGATTATAGGGACGGTGCTGTTGGCGTCGGCTGTAGTGGCTGTTGCGATTGGACCTGTGAGGAGGAGAATCCCCGCGGTAGCCGCGGAGACGAGACGAGGAGTCCACATGATGGTGATGTTGTTCTGGTATACACAACCTTCTGTCAAGTCGTCAACATAGACACTCGATTCACCAGAGCAGCCTCTTTATATAGCATACAACAACCACCTCGAGGGTTGTACAATGGGCAGCGTGCCGGTGACGCCAACAATGTGGAACAAAGAAATGTCGAGGAGCAGCGTGCCGGTAGCAATCGAGGGCGGCCCTACGGCCTCGAGTCTCCAAACGCTGTCGAGCATATTTATATGTGGTCCGGATCCCTAGTCCCCAATTCACAGGAGGAGGAGGACGAGGATGAGGACTGGGCCATGCGATCCCTCCATGTGCACATTGGAGAAGATGCACCTTGCATCACAGGAGACGCGCATGTAATGGGTTCTCCGCATACTAGTAAACTTGCATGACCTTCCCAAATCAAAGCAGCATGCGGTAGGCCAGCGCAAGACCAAGGTTGCAGTGAGCCATCCTCGTAGTTCGGGAAAAAAGCTTGACAAGCAGACAATCAAGTATGACGGCAGATTTGTGCATGCGGCCAACGCACTACTGCTGCAGCACGATGGACGGATGCTTCATCGTTTTCTTCCTTGATGTCATTGTCCAGATCGGCTCCCCACTTGCTATGGCGCGCCGCACTTCCCGTGATGGCCTGGGTGCCACGCTGCTGGTGTTCCGGGCCTCCGAAGGGAAGTGTATAAAGAAAGAGAAAGCTTAAATTGACAGTGCAATGCTTATTGCGGCTGGGACGAGTGGCTGCTTTTGCTTGCTGTGGAGGAGATGGAGTAGAATCGAGAATGTCTTTGGCGAGTTGATGGTACTTATTGCCAAGTTGAACGTCGCGTCGACCCGTCGGACATGAGCGCATAGACTTGAGTGGTTGTTGTCCTGTGAACTGGGACTCGTGAGATATCCGCTTTCCTCAAGTCATGACAAGAGCTGCTCAGGTTGCACAACTTTGTCGACTCGCACAGCAGACCTGATAGGCGCAAGGTTTTGGTCGTCAGTGTCACATTTGGTCGCACGGCACATACGCCTGCATTGTCGTACTGTAGACTGTATCCCAGTATAACACCAGGATCATGTCCGCTCTCGGGTCCGAACGCAACGAGGACATCTTGAAAGTGCCCGCGACCCTACCAGGCTTCCCCAAGGTCTGCCCCGCACTTCTCTGAAGCTGGGAGCGGCCTGATGCAGGCTCAGAGAGCGACCCTTCAGTCGTCAGTGAGCTGCCAGTACCTAGTAATGACCCGAGCCCATGCAACTCGGCACAGCGGGCTCCGCAATGGAGGCTCCAGCAGGGCTTTTCTGCTTGCTTTTTGCCCGATCAGCCATGATGAGATATGCAGGTTTCTGCCGTTGTGTGATCTCGTGGTCGGATCTCGGAAGTCATGGAGGGGGACATGCACACTGGAGAAGCTGTTGTCCCGTTGGAGAGTCTCAGTTGCTGCGGCACAATTTGCTGCGGCACAATTTGCGGCGGCACAGAAACCCAGCCTGACGTATTGCTGCTCAGTCTGTTGTGTCACAAAGCCGTGGTTGAAAGGCTACAGAAGCGCACGTTTGGTCCGGATATCACTTTTGCGGGTGTTGATAGCATCGGTTGAAGTGGACATTGATCATTATATCAAGCCATTTTTGCAAGTTTCATCAGCCTGTGTGTGCTGGCCCTCCAGAGACCAAACACGCCGAGGTCTTGTGGAGATTATTGCACACGCCTCTGCATCCTTGCTGCAAAAGCCAAGCCGCGATTCACACCATTTGCTGGCTGGAAGAGAGCTGCTTCAGTAGTCATTGTAGTCGAAGAGTTGCACCTCATGGAGATCGCATCGATTTATTCCACAGGGAGGGTCTGTCAAGGCGGTTCCGGCATGTGGAACCAGGCGTGCGAGCATCAAGCAATACGCCGTCCTGGACCAAATTGTTTTTCAGATGAGCAAATTCTGCTTCAATCAGTTGAACACCAAGGACGGGCATTCGCAAGCCTTGCATGCGGAACGCAAGGACCAGACTCAACAAAACCCACCTGTCTCATGCGGAGCAGTGTATTCGAGCACGGCTTGAGCATAAGGCGGAAGTCTTGCACCCGTCCTCGCCGGGAAATGTCACAAAGGCGCCTTTGTCCAGTAGCATGTATCCCATCCAGTCCGTTCTGCCTCTCAATCAATGCCCTTCTGGCTTGGTAATTGAGCACAGGTTGATAGACATGTCCTAAACTCGTGGGTCGCTGGGCATTGACTGAGCAGAGAGGCTACCAAGAGTAAATTTAGCACAGCAGCACAAGTAACGCAGGGAATGGCAGTTAAAAGGTAATGCAATAAAGCGAGCGAGAGATGTTAGAGATGAGCAATTGCTACTGAGGGCTGAGTTTTGAAACGGAGACACCGGTACAGTCTGCTGCAAGAAATTGTCGGAATGCTTGTGTGTGAAGAAGGAAGAAGCTATTTTCAAGATCATCGCCCATCGGCTGCAGATGCTGGCGGTGTTCAAGCTCTTTGAGGGTTAGGGTCTGATTTGCCGTCTGGAGTGCGTGATGCAGCATCTAATCAGCATGACAGCCAATCAGAACGTATCATGTGGTCAGAAGTATACAGCAAGTATCTTTTCTGGACGTACATTGGTTATCTGTGCGATTCTATGCTGTAAAGATACTTGCCCTCTACTCACCCGCCCACCTACCCTGCGACATCCAAGCCCGCGATTCCATCGGGGCCGGCACGCCCAAAAAGTCTCGCCCAGCCTTGCCCAGCCTTGCCTTGCCTTGCCTTTGCCAGCCAAACGACCTCTTGTCGAACAATCTCCACCCTCCTTCAACCCCTACAGCCTCAAGATGCAGGCAACACGGGCATTGCTGGGCCGACGCTCGGTCTGGAAAGGTATGATTGCGCATTCTCTCTCCCTCTCTCTCTCGGGTCTTCCCGCTGCAGCTTTTCTTCAGCTGCATCGCGCAACCACCATCTTTGACTAACGCGCCGGACAACGCAGGGCCCAACATCGTCCCGTACGTCACTGTCACTCCTTGAGTACTCGTGGGCAGCCATGCCTACCTACCTACACACCTACCACTCCCAGGGTTCAACATCATACCTAGATACACACCCTTGCTGTCCTCCTACTCGAGATCGAAACCGAACTCCTCCTCCTTCTCGTCCTTCTCATACCACGCAGATCCGCGCCGACTAACAGACCCACCAACGCAGCCTCGCTCTCGTCCGCCCCGTCGAAGGCCAAGTCACTCCTCCCATCCGCACCCAGGCCCGCGGCGCCACCATCCTGCCCAGCTTCGTCGGTCTGACGTTTGAGGTCTACAACGGAAAGGTGTATCACCCGGTGAACATCACGGAAGACATGGTCGGGCACAAGCTGGGGGAGTTCTCATCGTATGTTGTTCTTGCTTTGTTTTTTGGTCCCAGACTCTGAGTGGAGGGACCCAACGATTGATGCGGAAAAGAAACACCTGCTAATATGTTCTTGATCAAATGTGAAATTAGAACGCGGAAACCGTTCATCTACGATAAATAGAGAATCCAACCCAACCCACCTTTGAGCTTCAATGGAGTGCGTCCTTGCGGTTTGCGGTGTACCTGTGTGAGGTTCGAAACTGATTGAGATGGTGACCGTGGCATGATATAATGCGCTCTGAAGGTGGTGATCATGGACCAATACAAAGCCAACCTCGGACGAAAGTGACATGCTTGATATCCGGGTATCCAAGCCTCACGTGAAGAAAGAAAACTACGATCAACATGACCGAGTAGAGAGCAGCCTGGATGATAATGTCTCGATCACGCAGTCAGAGCATGGAGGGAGCTGCGCAAGACACTTGCACATCGCTACAAGTACCATCTGTGAAGCCTTTGACCACATAAGCCCTGAAAGACATAGCGCACACACCAAATGTTCAATGTCCCTTCTTTCTGCCTGTCCATATGTCTGTGACTTCCCAAAAAGCAACACCCCCCAAAAATAGCAAAAGACCAATATTAAAGCCAACCCAAACGCCTTATCCCTTCCTTTCTCCGACCCAAGTACGCCGTGAATAAAACGCCAATTAGTAATCTTTTGTGAAACCAGATTCATCCAGCCCTCCAAGCCACCCAAAAATATGCGTCGTCGTTCAATGAACCCCAGGCAAACAACACTTCAGGTATGCGCAAGACAATGCACGCACAATGCGCGCTTTGCCGTCACCATCTCCACTGCCCACCCTGCTGCTTCCAACTCAGGAAACCACCACCACCACCACCCCCAAATCACCGGTAAAACTCGCTTCTCTTGACGTTGACACCATACTCGCCCACGGCCATACCCAGATCCTCCATGGTCAACACCGTCCGGTTCTGGCTGCCGCCTTGTCCACCACCACCAAACCCAGGCCTCTGGATACCCAAAAGCTGCTGTCCCGCCGCACCGCCCTGGCCACCTTTACTAGCCCCGCCTACAGCAGCACCCGCCATTCCCACCGCAGCGGCACCGCCACCACCTCCAGCACCGGCCTGCTGGCCCGGCATGGGAATGCCCGCCGCCATACCCAGGTTGCCCATGGGGTTGTTGGCCGCCGAGGAATTGGACGCGCGGATGCGGCTGTACTGGTATGCGTCGGCGGCAATGTCAGCGACGAATTTCTGCGTGGCAAGGGCGAGCAGACGTGCGAGGCGCGGGTCGGTTTGTGGTGGGGGTGGGAGACCGGCTTTGGTCATGTAGTAGTTTGTGACGCCTTCGGGGATCTGGATGGGTCAAGAAATATGTTAGTACGCTGGGAAGCAGGCGCAGATAGCAAACAGTCAAGTCAAGACGAGCAGATGCTCATCTAGATTGTTGCAAGCGAGTGGGGAAGAAAAAACAAAAAAGACCACGTACAATCGGCGCATAATCATCAATCTTGCTAATAAACTCGCGCAACGACGTGTCTTTGCGCGTGGGCAGACGAGGGTCCACGAGTGGAGCGTAGCCTGGCTCTTCTTCCTCTCCTTCCTTTTCGCCATCTCCGCTTGCGCCTGCTGTGCCGTTACCGCTGCCGCCGGTCATGGATGGTAGCTCGGTGGTGGTGGTGGTGGTGGCGCTTGGCAGTGTCGTCGCAGTCGACGCGGTCGCGTCGGTGGCGGCGGTTGCGGTGGCAGTGGTGGTGGTCGGGAGCTTGCCCGCTTGATCTTGCGGGGGTGGCTGTTGTGAAGCCATCGTGTTTGTTCGTGTGCGTGCGTGTGCGCGCGCGTGTGTGTAGATGACTTTGTTCGATTTCTTTGGTGCGCGATTGATGGAGGAAAGATGGACTAATTGGCTGGGTGCGTGAGAGCTCCAACGATGGTAGTCAGCGGGCGATCCGTTGGCAATGGGAAAGTGACGGAGGGGTGGATCGCCGGGCGCGGCCAAATGTCAGGGTTAGGGGTACGCTTGTACGGCAAGGGCAAGAGTAGCCATGGAAAACTTGGAATCGCTTCAGTGTCCAGAATTGGTTTGCCCTTTGAGAATTGCAAAATATGAGTTGAGTTTGCAGCATGCCAGTTCTTGTTATTTCATCAACGTCATTTCGCGTTACACAAGCTATCTCGACATGTCGTTGTAATTTGGGAGTCAAACACTGCAAATCATTCTAGATGTACCGTTAGCCACTTTCACATGATAATAATCCCCAGCAATCTGCAATCGCTCGTCATCCGGCCATAGACCATCTATCCTCTTCTACTCTTTGGAGGCGCGACCGGTTCAAAAGCGTCATCATCATCGTCGTCGTCGTCAATTTCATCGTCACTAATCATGAGCGTATTTTGATTTTGGTTGACGCGAGAACCAGGCCTCTGCGACTGCGAGAAATTCAGTGTCGTCTGCCTGGCCTTGTTTCTCGTCGCTGCTGTTGACGTCGCTGGTGCTTTTGCTTTCGCGCCTCGTGAAGCCGTCGCACGTGTCGCTGGTGGAGCCTTGGTAGCTCGCATTGCGCGTTTCGGCGGTGGAGCTGGAGGATCCTCTTCTTCATCACCGTCCTCAAAGGCGTCCACCGACATGGACTCGTCAGGTGCCTCTTCCTCGGCTTCCTCTTCTTCCTCATCGCTATCCACAATAAAGCCCCCCGTCTTCTTTTTGGGCTTGGCCCGAGTGGCGGGAGCGGCGGCAGCCTTCTTGGAGGCAGGCGCCGTTTCTGCGGCACCTCCTCGCCCAGACTTGGCTGCAGCACCGCCTTGCTTGGGTGCACGTCTTCCGGGGAGAGACTCGCCAAAGGGGTCTTCATCGGAGCCGTTGCCGACAAACAAGCCATCGTCATTGTCTTGGGTCATTTCGACGTCCTCATGTTTACCGCCGATGCTGCGCCTTGACTTGCCGCTTGCGTGAGTGCTGGACGCTGGCTTGACAGCCTCCCATCTGTCCGCGTTGTCCGGGTCATCCCAGGGTCCTTGCAGGTCCGAGTCGTAATCTTCAGGGCGTGGCTTGAGTTTCCTCTTTTGCACCCATTTTCCGCCCGTCGACTCGGCCCATCGTTTCTGGAGAGCCTCTCTGCACTGATCGACGATTGCATCGTAGTCCTTGTTTAGCTTGGTATCGTCAATGCGGAGCAAGTAGTCGAGCGACTTTTGGAGTGTCTCGGACACAAAGTCGTCGAGGGCTTCTCTGCTGCCTTTGTCAACGTACTCGAGTACGGCGTCCTCAAAGTGGTTCTGGGGGAGAACTTTGAGGGAGCTCTCTTGAAGAAACTCGCGCACAATCGTGTCGATCTGGAGAATGTTTTCGTTCTCGAGCGCATCCTGGACCGAGTCCGGCAGCTTCGCTTTTTCTTTTTCGAGTCCTGACTTCCTTTAGCCATGTCCAAACCCAGTCATGGCGGGACAGCTGCTGCTGCTGCTGCTGCTGCTGCTGCTGCTGCTGCTGTAGCGACTCACTCGAGGTCTTCTTCTTGCGGTAGAAGGAAATCACGTCATTTATATTGGCCAGCTTGCCCACAAAGCGGTTCGAGAAGCGCTGCGGGTTCTCAATGTCAAAGGCGCCGCCCTCTTCGGCACCGTATTCCACCTTGAGGCGGATAAGTGGCAGTGGTATGTCTTCTTCGGGGATACTGTCGGGGTCGTCCTGCATGGCGAGCCAGCTGGCGTTGGCTTCGTCGATCAGACTGTGGACTACCTCGATGAGCTTCTCTGTGACGGGGGCGCGGTTGTCCTTCTTGAACTGGAGTTTCTGGAAGGCGGGGTCTTTTCTGAGGGAAAGCTCTTTGTGGGCGAATGGGCGGACCGTTTTGAGAGGGACCTTTTCGGACTGGAACGAATCGCCAGTCACCTTGACAATGGCCACATGCTTGGTCTCAGCCTCGCCAGGGATCAAGGACGTGGCAATTGATGAGCCGGGCTGCATGACAAAGAACTTGGTCTCGGGATTTTGCGTGGGTTCAATCTTGCAGTCGTGCTCGTGGCCCCAGACCAGCAGGTCCATCCATTCAGGAAGGACATGTTCTGGGAGGAAGCTGGTCGCAGAGTGGGCGACGTGGTTCTGGTGCACAGTCAAAAGGTTGAAGAAATTGCCGGCCTCCTCAGGCGGTCTGTAGAAGGTGACTTTCTTGTCGCGGAATGTGCGAAAGAGGCGCTCGTCCCGCACGTTGCTGATGCCGTAGAGGGCCAGCTTAGTGTCGCCCTTTTGCAGCATGACCGGCTTGACGTGGATGTTGTCTGCTTCTGGAACGCGTCCAAAGTAGTTGACCAGGCCGGCTACCTGGAGTAGGTCCAGGGAGCAGTAGTGGCCATCTCCGCTGGGGTCATCGTGGTTCCCGTGAATGGAGAAGACTGGCAGCGACACATTGATGTCTGGGTCTTCGTAGTTGACATGTGTAAAGGCACCCTCAAAGACCTCGTTGGCGTCGCTGAGGAACTCCAGCTGGCAGGGCCTGTCGCCCAGGCAGTGCTTCCGCAGAGACCGCATGACCTGGTACATGGACTTGCGCGAAGGTCGGTTCTCGTGGAAGAGGTCTCCTCCCAGAAGCACCATGTCGACCTGCTGGACGTCAGATGGCGATTTGGACCCTGTCAGATGACGCGGACCAGAAACTGACCTCGTGCTTTACGGCAATCTGGAGGATCTCGTCGAATGTCTTCCAGCTGTCATCCTTGCGAATGGGATCCCGTTCCTCGTAGCCAACGTGGTTGTCGGTGGCAACCAAGATACTGATGGTGTTTGCTTCGTCTCGTCGGCCTGAGACAGACGGCAGTCAGCAACGGAAACGCGAGACAGATCGTGGGCCACAGCAAGCTGGCAAACGGACCTGAAGCCGCGGCTGAAGGCATCTTGGGCTGGGAAGACGTCTTTTGACAGCGTCCTGGTGTGGAAGTGCCAATCTAAGGCATGCAAGTATCTCTCAAAAGAACAAGAAATCAAATGTGCAAAAGTTGGGCACCGACCATGACTCTCATCATGATCTTTCTTCAAAGTCCAAGTGGCACGCGTCGCCTGGTGGGTGGGGCCTCCAGGCAGTCGCGTCATGGCAGCCACCCAAACTTCACGAAGTCACATGCTGCATTGTGTGAGTGGTGTGACTAAGCAGGCACAGCACTCTGACCCAGCTACCCCCTGTCGTTCTGGCTTACAGGGCTGGCCCCACCTTCCAGAGACAGTACTTGTGGCGCAGCGCCCTGCACCCTGCACCCTGCACCCCATACCCCACCTTTCTCGCTTCCACTTGCTGCACAACACCCAGACAAGAGACAGCTGCGCCACAGTCTACTTCTCCAAGGCCAGCTGCTACGCCACACCAGCTGCCCAGGATGTCTTCTTCTTCTGATGGTGATCACCCCACCGAGAGCGAGGCCGGAGACGGAAGCCCCGCCGACCTGGCCAGCCCCGACCCGTGGATCGGAGATTCTCCGTCGACTCTGCCCGCCGTGCTTGCCTTTGGCGCGTCGATCCGGCCCAGCCACGAGCAGCGCCAGGCCCGCTTCCCTCTCACCGTCAGCTACGAGGCCGAGATCACCCGCGGCCTTCTGGAGCGCTCGCGCTTTGCCGCCCTGTGGGCAGTCTACGACAACGGCGACTTCTTTTCCGATGCCGACGGCGTCATCCAGCGCGTCCTGACCCCGAGCCGCGAATTTTGTGAGTGTTGTTGTTGTTGTTGTTGTTGTTGTCGTTGTTGTGGCTGTTGGAAAGTTGGAGACCCGAGTTTTTCCAAAGTGAGCAAGCAATGCTGACCACGCAGTTGAAACCCTTGCCATTCATTCACAGACCGTCGTTGTGCTGAAATCGACGCCGAGGACGCGGCGCTGTTTGACTCGGACGGATCCGAGATCATCCTCACTCCCAGCGAGTCGCGTGCTTCCAGTGCGTATGCTTCCCCGTCCAACGATCCGATCCTATTCCATGCTCACAAAACGAATCAAGGCACCCGCAGCAATCCCAGCATGGATGACCTCCGTTTCGCCAGTCTCAGCGATGAGCATGAGCGCGTCGAGAACTTTGTCGGCTCCGACGAAGACGAGGAGATGATCGACAGCGAGGGCGAGGGCCACTATGGCGAGAGCGACTTGGCTGCCGAGGACGAGGACGAAGACGACCATCTCGGCAACGACGACGACCCCCAGCCGCTCTTCAACCCCATTGCCTTGGGCCTCAAGGAAATCGGCGGCCTGGCTCACTTCCGCGTCAGCTCGTACAAGCCTGGCAACGGCGTCGAGGAGCTCATCAGCGATGACACTGATCGATACTGGCAGTATGTCCACGACTCTTTCTCTGTCTTTTTCTCTTTCTCTCTCTCTCTCTCTCTCTCTCTCTCTCTCTCTTTTTGTCTTTCTCTCTCTAACCAACTAAAACAACACAACCAGATCCGACGGCATCCAGCCCCACCGCCTGACCATGACCTTTGTCAAGTGCGTCGAGATCCGCGCCCTGCGCTTCCACGTCGACTACCACCAAGACGAGTCGTACACGCCCACGCGCATCCTGTGGTACGCCGGCACCTCCGAGCACGACCTGCACCACTTTGCCACCTCTGTGCTCGTCAATCCCGAGGGCTGGACCGACGTTCCCATCACGGGTGCCGGCGGCGGCGAAGACGGCAACTCGCTCATGGCCTGGGTCGTGCAGATGCAAATCACCGAGAATCACCAGAACGGCAAGGACACGCACATCCGCGGCGTCAAGGTCTACGGCTTTGACGACCAGCTGCGCGCTGCAGGCCCTACTGGTTTCTTGCCCCCTTACGGTGATGATGGTCTCTCTGTGGGCGCCGCCTCTGCTGCCACCACTGCTGCTCGTGGTGGTCCAGCTTCAACTCTTGGTTCTGCCACTGTTGCGGTGTCTGGAACGGCTTCCTCGTCTCTGATCAGCGGCACCACCCTCCGCGATCCCGACAGCCACCCTCCCGCAGCCATGACGGACCAGGAGTTGGAAGAGGCCTTCATCGCGCAACTGCGCACCATCGAACAGGCCCGCACCACGCAGCCTGGTGATCCCTCGGGCACCGCCTCCTCGCTCGACTTTATGGAAGATCTGCAGCTACGTTGATTGGCAATTCCCCTGTGGGAGAGGACATGTTTCTGCTGATTTCTTACTGTCCCGAGACAACCAAAATGGCGTTTTTCTTATTTTCTGGACTGGGAAATACAAACGATATGGGAATGGCTAGGTCATGCATGATACCCCCACTCCAATTTGCAAAACCACGCCTACGTGCGTGCGTGCGGGCGTGCGGTTCCACGGCGTTACTTAGGTACTACGGAGGCGTTTTCCCGGCCTGAATGGATCACATTTGCTTTTGAAACATGTTTGGCCTTGGTGAGGACTGTGTTCGTGTTGACGACACGCAGGCTTGCTTTGAGCCGCTCTTTACTGACTGCGCTTCTGAGAAACCATCTTTCACTTATGCTGACCTCTCCTCGTATGGTCTCATTTATCTAGCTTCTCGTGCAGGACCCCCATGCTCAAGAGAGCCATCTATACACCGATGCTTACCATGCAGCTCCTCTTGACCCTTTCAACAGACTCACACACCAACCCAACGCCACTTTCCCGGTGTCTGATCTCTCTTACCATCCACTGACGAACCATACCACCCAAACCTCTTCTCCGAGAGGCTCCTCCTATCACCACCACCAATCGTACTACCACTATGACCACTCCCAATACTCCTCCCACCAATACTCACATCACTGCAACGCGTCATCCGCTGCGCCCACGGCGCCTCGCTCTCACTGTTTCCCCACGTTGTGACGCTCGCGTCGTCGTCGACATCGTCGTCGACACGTACAGTCCGGGGTTTGGGGACTTTTGAGGCGCGGTGAATGGCGTAGAAGACGGAGGCGAGCCAGGCGACGGTCAGCAGCGTGCCACATGTAGCGAGGCCGAGTGTTGCGGGCTCGGTGAGGGGTTTGGGAAGTGAAGAGGGGATGGCGATTGTGGCATTGGTGTTGATCGCGGCCGTGGAGGCGCTAGAAGGCGCACAGATCGGTGTGGGCACGAGGATCCGCGTGGAAGATGACGATGCGGAGGAGGTCGAGGGCGAGGGAGAGGCTTGTGAGGCAAAGAGCGAAGTCATCGAGCCAGGACGACTTAGCCGTGCTGACTCGGTCCGGTAGCTGGTGGTCAACGTCGTCTCCGTCGTCGAGGCTAAAGCCACTGTCGACGTGGTCTTTTCAGTGGGACCGCCACTCATGCTCTTCTTACTGCTCAGCATTCCAATATCGCTCATCCTCAGCGTGGACGGCACAGAAGTTGTCCAGAGTGTCCCCGTCGATGTCGTTGTCTCTGTCATGGCCGGCACTGTTGTCGCCATCGTCAGAGACACTCCGGTTCCAACCTTTGACGAACACACACTGCCTAGTTCCGAGATGATCGCATTGGGACTCAACGTTGCAGATCCGCAGGCATCGGCAGCTACTCCTACGACTGCTGGGCATGGGTTCGTTTTTGCTTTTGCTGCACCGTCTGCTTCTGCTGCTGTATTTGCGCCTGAATGTGATTCTGAATCTGCTTGTGAACCACCCGGTGGCGAAATAGAAGCAGCAGCAGCAGCAGCAGCAGCAGAGGACGACACGTAAATGTGTACCGCAGACGAGCCACCGCAAAGCGTCTCCTTGTCGCCCTTGCAAGGAACATCGCACTTGCTGGCCTGTACTTGGTGGAGGTCTGGGATGGCGCAGCCATTGAATTGGGCGCCGTAGTAGCCTAGACGATCAACATTCATCAGCGAAGCCACATCCTCATTCCTACGGTACAAGACTGTGACTCAAGTGAGCGTTTCTCAACATCACCTGAGAGACGCACTGAAACCCACGACCAAAAGGAAGAAAAAGACAAGCAGGAAAAGCAAGAAAAAAAAAAAAAAGAAAGAAAAAACACCCAAGACAACTCACAACTCCCGCCCCTTGCCAACGCAAACAACTCAACACCATGTTTTGAACTAACTTCAAGACATTGATCACCCGTCATGTCATTGGTGCTGAAATGCGACTGGTTCCAGAAGATGGTCCAGTCTGCGTGTTGGGGGTAGCTGTAGCAGCCCAGACTGGTCGTATTGGCTGGTACCGAGGCAGCCGCCAGGCCTGGAGATTCGGCGCTGGTTGTCGTCATTGTGGTGGTTGTGTTGTTGGTGTTATTCGTAACGAGGCGGCTGATTGAACTGAAATGAGGTCTTGGTGTTTGTGACGAAGACTAGAGATGCTACTTGAGCCTGTTGGTACTTACTGCTATGCGCTGTCGTCAATATCTTCCTTGATGAAAAGTATCCCAAGCTTGAAGCAAATGTCCTCGCCAGTGTCGCGAACAATGCCAACGGCTCAGCACAGTTGTAGGAAACCCCCCATGGAAAAGAACAGTTCTTCCACTTGTACCGGTCGAATTGGACGAGTCCTTGCGTTTTGGCAGAATGTTTTGGGTTGACTTGTGTCTATAAGAGAAGCAAAAAGAGCCAGGATAAGTGCGTTCGGCCTGGTGCGTTGCCCACTTTATTGAATCGCTTTGGACCTTTGGAGTGACGACCTTGTGGTGACCAGGGCTGAGGCTGAGGCTATACTGCTACTTGTGACGAGAAGTAGTTGATTCACTGCAACTGTGGGTCTGGGCTTGATGGTGAGAAGTGATGCTGTCATAAGAGCGTCGTCACGGGGGACGGAATGAACGAGGGCATTGCCATTGTGAAATTGTGACGGAGGGGCAACCGTATGAAATTGCTGTAGAAACTCGTGAATGTGCGTCTTTCTTCTTGTCAGACATTTGTGTCCAAAGAAAGCCACTTGAAAGCCGGCTCAGCAGCACTTGACGATGGATATCGAGACGGAGAAAAGAACTTTGACAATGCTGTGAAATCCATGGACACTGTGCATTGGAAAGCGGTGCTTCAGCATACATTCAGTATTATCCACAAGGCATTGAAGAATGAGCCCGTTGTGCTCAGTACACCACACAGTTCACGCAGGCCACACTGATACGAACAAGTCCAACCATATTCTCTCGTCACTCCTTTTGGATTTCCGCACCGACCAAGTAGTACACACAATCAGGCCGTATAAAATAGTGCCCAAAGACCGCCGGCTTTTTAGCAGCAGCACTCGATATTAGGAACCAAGATCAACACCGTCCAAGGCCGAGAGTATCTTGACACCCCTCTGAACAAAGCAACGGAGCACTGCTCAACCATCCGATGATTCTGAGGATCCGCGGCTGTGTATTTCTGGACGCATGTGAGCGTATCATGATCACTGGTTGGTGATCAATCGTCAGAACTATTCGTGTAAGACAGAGAGACACACCACCCCAGATAAGTAAATACATGGGGGAGATTTTTCGTGACCATGATCAGTAGATTCGTCTCTAAGAATACCAGAGGTAAAATCACTCCCATAATCGGTGATCACTAAATCATTTCCGCCAAGACATTTCAACTGATTACCGCCAAACGTCAAGTAAACGAACAATTCACAGATATAACTTTGCAAAGCAAAGCTGGGCAAACCACAACAACCACAACAACCACAACAACCACAACAACCACAACAACCACAACAACCACAACAACCACAACAACCACAACAACCACAACAACCA